>OW285241.1:81638799-81748799 GCA_935421215.2 Melolontha melolontha
AGAGTGTCATAGAACCGATCGATCTCGACTCTGAGGGTGGCCTCCTCCGAAGCCGCGTACTCCAGAAGGCGGCGGGCGTGTTGAAGTACAGGGGGCAACCTGCTCCCCAATTCGCGGAGACACTGGACGAAGCCATCGTCGTCAGAGGGATACTCCAGGCGCACTGTGTCCGCGCGCACAGATGTTACCTGCGGCGGGCAACCGGGGGGCGCGAGAAAAATCTTCAGGAGGATCCGGAACTTAGACTGTTTGATGTCCGAATCCCCCTCGCGCCGCATCTTCCGTTCCCGATCATGTAATGGAGAGGAGATGCGCTTCCTCTTAACCGACGACGGAGGGGGCTCGGGGGCTGATGAACTAAGATCTGCGGATCTATCCGGAAAGGTGTCCAACAGGGCCACTGGGGCCCTATCCTCGACCCTCGGAGAAGGGAGGAATACGGGCGACGATGTGGGATCGGAATCAGGCGCCCGAGATGGTATAGTCGCAGGGGATGGAGTCTTGGGCCGTAAACGAGAAAAAGCGGCCCTTAAGATGGGGGGATCTACTGGCGGCTTGGATGTCCGATCCAGGAAGGACTCATGCAACATGATCAGGCAATGGACGCCGCGGTGGGGCGGAGAAGATGTTAAGGGGTGTTGCTGTTCCGCATCCGAGCCGAATAGAAAAGGGGGCCCGGATCTCAGGACCGGCGGTGCAGGCACAGGAGGTGATAGTGGGGGGCCAGCCGAGGAGGCTACGGGAGGCTGGAAGAGACACGTCTTGTTGCAGGATCTGAGACGCTCACGCGCCCTCTCCAGGTACTCCATGTATACCAGCTTGGCCCGTCGATGCCGGATTTGATCTTTGGTTAACCCCGTCCTGGCTATCATTTCACTCACGAATGAGCTCCCCTTCAAAGCGCGCGCCTCCACCTCTGCCAGACTCACGAAGACCTCTGCGTTAGTGAGGGGAAGCTTCCCCTAGAGGGTCTGCAAGTATCCGTCCTCGTGGAACTTCCGTTCATGAGTTCTAAGGGCCCGGAAGTTGGTGAACTCAGTGTCACAGTACTGGCAATTACGTCTTTGGGTGGAGGCGCACACAAGCGCATGCTTGGCCAGCCCCGATTTGGTTGGTAAACGCGGTCGCAGCCATCGCTACTGCACTTAAAGGCCAAGGCCTTAATGGGGGCGCTAGGCGCCTTCGCGGCGGAAGACTGGCAGCCAGAATAAGACTTGGTGCCGTTATTGTCAATTATCCGTCTCCCGCCCGTCGACGACCCGGGGGTGGACCCGGTGGTTGGGGGCTTACTTCCCCTCATCCCGTTCACCCGTCACCGGAACCACGACATGAACGCCCGCGTCACCGGTCGCGGCGAAGACCGTGCGGGTCTCCCAGCCTCGAGAGGATACCGCCACTCCCGAAGCCACATAATCCTAATAGCGAATTCGGGAAAGCCATTAGGTTGAGGGAAAGCGATAGGAATTTCCAATTATCCATTATTGTAATTATCTCGGTTTTAGCTTTCTGATTTTCTTAGAATTCAGTTTACGGATTAAAACTAGATTAGGTGAATGCTTAGGAATTCTTAAGAATAAAGAATATAGAATATAAATTAACTCGAGACGGATAAATAATTTACGAATCTTGAATCTAAAGCGGGCTAAGGGTTAAGTTAACATCTTGCGAGACTTCTTAATTTAAGTTAATTTGATTATTGGATCTGTGGGAAATATTTGTTATTGAGCGTATAGGGGTGATTTCGATAGCTAAACGACGCTATGGCGTCCAGATCTAGGAGTGAAAGCGTGGCTACGGATCACTCTGTTGACGAGGAGTCAATGTGTGTTGAGGACAGACTCGCGAAAAGGGCGCGCGGATTAGTTAGCGCAATTTACGAATTGGTACCGACTAAGTCGGACTCAATTAGGGTGGAGGACAGGAAAAGACTTAGGGACATGGTTGCAGAAATGCACCAAATAATCGGGGAGCAACACGGCATTTTAAAAGAGGTTCGGGATAACGCGAAGATTGCGGCAACGAAACGGGAAAATGAGAATGGAGTTATAAAACGAGCAGCGGAAAAACCTGAGCGAGCATCGTTTGCTCAAAAAGCGGCGGTAACAGTTAAAATCCAGCCGGAAAAGGCACAAACGGCAGAGGAAACGAAGAGAGAGTTGACAAAAAAAATTGATGTAGTCGGACAACAAATAGGGGTGCGCGGAATAAGAATGGGGAAAGAAGGCGCGGTTTTCGTCGAGTGCCAATCGAAGAAAGACGCCGAAAAGCTCAACGCTTCGGTCGCGGAGAAAACGACGGCTAAGGTACAGGAGAGATTAGAAAAAACGACCCCGCGATATGTATTTACGGAATTGACGAGGCGCTTAAAGAGGAAAACATAATGGAGAGCTTACGGCACCAAAGCGAGGCAGTCGAGGCCCAATATGATTGCGCGGAAAAAATTAAGGGAGAATTTAAAGTAGTCAGGTACTTTTGAAATAAGCGGGATGCTGAGCGCGGCGTAAGAAATGCAGTTTGCATCGTTAGCCCAAAACTGAGGAAGTTAGTGATAGAAAGCAAAGTTAAAATAGAGTGGCGTATATGTGGCGTGCGGGACTACATAACCGTTTATTACTGTTATAAATGTTTAAAGACGGGACATAAAGTTAAAGATTGTAAGGGACAAACAACATGTAAAAAGTGCGGTGGAGAGCATGATAGAAGTAAATGTGAGGCGGGTACAACTAAATGCGCAGTTTGTGAAAAAACTAGGATAAAGGAACTAGATTTAAATCACAAGGCGTATTCAAAAGATTGCGCATCATTCAAACGTCTCCTGGAGGAGAAAAAACGGACGAATTTTAATGAATAATACGCCAAACAACACGCAAATGCAAGCGGTTAACCAACGTTTTAATTACTCGTGTGTGCAAATAAATTTAGGGCGCGGCAGACGCGCGACCGAATGTCTAGTAGAAAAATTAATTAGGGATAAAATTAGCATTGCGTTAATCTCGGAGCCGTACGTAATTAAGGGAAAAGTTTGTGGATTTCCAACGCGATTCAAAATACATTATGTCAATGAATTAGACGACGAGGGTAATTTAAAAGCAGTTAGAGCCGCGGTAATAATAATGGACAGCGACTTGAAAGCCTAACGTTATTTGGTAAGAGTAATTCCGACGTAATTAGTGTAGAAATTTCTAACAACGGACTCGGTGTAATTATAGTGTCGGCTTATCTGCCACCCGAGGATAGAAATCCAGGGGAGTAGAGGGTCTCAGCCGATTCTGGAACCTCCTCGGAGTGACCTTGACCTTGGTGTATGTTAGGTCAAGGTCACACTGAGGAGGTTCCAGAATCGGCTGAGGCGGGTTGCAACAACAAGGCCACTGAGGAGGTTCTCGAATCAAGAGGTATGAGACGGAGGGAGGGAGGTTGAAACACCACGTTCACCGAGGAGGTTCTAGAATCAAGATGACCTTGACTTTGACCTTGAGACGACCTCGAGAAAATCCTGATCTCGACCTTGTGGTGACCTTGATCTTGAGACGACCTTGACCTTGACGACAGCTGAGGTTAGGGTAGGTGACCTTGAGACGATCTCGAGCATACCTTGACCATGAGATGATCTTGACCTTGAGACGACCTAACATTGAAATGACCTGACATTGACCTTGAAGGAACCTTGACCTTGAGAAGCTATCGAGGTAGGGATTCAACCGCTAATATATTAATAGCGAAGGGATCTGTATTTCTCATTCTAAGTTTCAATAGTTGCACATATAGGAGAATATGTGTTATTTGAATTTTGAAATAGTAACAACAAATAGTGACATAAATACTATTTTTGATGAAGACGAAGATGAAGAAGATGAGTGTAGTGAGGAGAAGTGTAGTGAGGAGGAGTGTAGTGAGGAGGAGTGTAGTGATGAGGAGAGTAGTAATGAGGCAGATATCGAGATTGACATACATATATTCAATGAAAATATAATAGATGAGGAAGTGAGGAGGAAAATATCGATATTGAAATAGATGTATTCGATCAAGACAGAATGATTTTAGAGGAGGAAGAAATAAATATAATAACTTTAGAATGTAATATGTGTTAGATATAATTATTCTTTCGAAATCTTTTCTTTTCTAAATATAATTTTTGACCTTGATTGTATATAAGGCGATGGTTGTTCCATTCCAACATTAGTCGAGTAGGTGCACTCGAGGTGTTTAGTCGGTATAAATTCAGTGTGAAATAGTGTTAAAATGTTCGATTGTGAGTTTTGCGGGAAAACATTTACTCGAGCTGATAATAGAAATCGACACTTGTTAAATTCTTGTAAGGGAAAGAGAAGGAAATTTGAGAATAATCCAGGTAATTTTATGCAATGTGAAACATGCGGCGTAGGTGTGGAAAAAAAATTTTTATACGGCACATATACGCAGTACCTTACATCGAAATAAAGCATTTGTTGTTGTTGATGATGGTATGATGAAAAATGTTAGAGCATTTGGTGATAGAATAGTAAGCTACCAAATATGTGATCATTCATCTCGTGTATACATCGATGTAGATGAATTTGCAAATAACATTAGGGAGAAAGTGTTATCATTTGTGGATAGTACTTTAGCTGTACATACATCAATGAAGGTGAATTTTGAACTATATGGTTTATATTACTTATTAGTGAAAGAAAATGTAGAAATAAGATCCTTCAATTCCAAAAATAAAGTTGTAACTCAAGGAAGTGATTTATATGGTATATATGCGGATTTGATGGATGAAATTAAGAATAAAATGAGTGAATTCCAATAGCGTGATTCAGGTAAATTAAGATTTTCTTAAAGTACGATTAATTATTAATTATTTCAGGTTGGACATTGAGTAATGTATTATATTTGGAAGTGAATATAAACAAATATAATCCAATGAGAGGTTCCAGTTATGTAGACTTACCCCAACAATAAAAAAAAAGAAAGCCATAATAAATATACAAAATAACGACGGTGAATGTTTTGCTTGGGCCATCACTTCTGCTTTAAGGGAACCAACAGGGTTGCCGCAAAGAGTTTCTTCATATCCACATCATAGCACTGTAGCTGATTTTAGCAGTTGTTCCTTTCCAACAAATTTAAAAGATATTGCTAATTTTGAATAGATTAATAATATATCTCTCAACGTATATGGTTTAGAGCAAATATTTGAAAATAAAATAAGATCACATGATGTGGTGAGCCCATTATATTTCACAAAGAGGAGAAAATCTATTCATTTAAATTTATTACTCCTTAGTGGTGAAAATAGAAATACACATTACTGCTGGATAAAGAATTTATCACGACTAGTTTCTTCACAGAAATCGTTATCAGGACACCAAAAATACATATGTGAAGGTTGTTTAACTTTCTTTACTTCTGAAGAAAAATTACATAGACATGAAAATGAAGACTGTAAGCAGGTGAAGGCAGTGTTTCCCAATAAAGAACTGAAAATAAATAAGTATGGTGAATAATTACCGGGAAATATACTAAAATTTGAAAAATTTGAAAAGCAACTGAGGCTTCCTTTCGTAGTTTATGCTGATTTTGAGGCTATATTGAAACCTATTGATACATCAGAACCGGATCCCTCGAAATCTTACAATGTGAAATGTTTCGCCAAAAATCTTAGTAAATTGCGAGTATATCGAGGTCAACATGCAGCTTCAACCTTTGTGTGTTTATAGGCAAATTTCACGTCAAGTAAAGAGGTAGAAATGAAACCTTTAACTAATGAGGAGCGTGATAACTATAATCAAGCGACAGTGTGTCATATGTGCGATAAAACAATTGAAGTCCATAGAGAAAAAGTCCGTGACCATGATCACATGACTGGATTATACAGAGGTGCAGCGCATATGGTGTGTAATATAAATTATAAAGAACCCCGATATGTACCTATTATTTTGCACAATTTATCTAATTATGATACACATCTATTCGTAAAAGCGTTAGCGCTCGAAAAAGAGGATGTTGATGTTCTTGCACAAAAAAAGTGCACGTGGGAGATATAATAGACTGTAATGGTAAGAAAAGACACGTATTTTATAAGTTAAGATTTATAGATTCCTTCCGATTTATGAATTCTTCATTGGAAAAATTATCATCTTATTTAGAAGATGAGCAGTGTAAAAAAGTTAATAAATATTACAGTGGTGAAAAATTCGAACTCATACGCAAAAAAGGCGTATGCCCATACAACTATGTTACTTCTCATGAAATTTTATCTTTTGCTGGATTACCAAAGAAGGAGTGTTTTCATGATATATTATCAGATTGTGATATAAGCAATGAAGACTATTGTAGAGCTCAACTGGGATTTATTTGAGTGTGAAACATTAGGGGACTATAGCGATGTATATATACAATCAGATGTATTATTGCTAGCAGATGTTTTTGAAAATTTTCGGATTATCTGTCTGCAGAATTATAAATTAGACCCTGCACATTATTTCACATCCCCAGGATTTAGTTGGGATGCTATGTTGCGTATCACCGGTGTAAGTTTGGAATTACTAATAGATGCCGACATGTTTCATTTTTTCTAAAAAGGTATACGTGGAGGTGTGAGCATGTGTTGTAAAAGAATGGAAACAGCCAACAATAAATACGTATCAGATTTCGATTCATCAGAAGCTGTGAAATATATTTTATACATAGATGCTACGAATTTGTACGGTCATACCATGTCCTTTTCTTTACCATGTGGTGACTTTGAGTGGTTAACGAATGAATATTTATTGACGATGGATGTAGAAACCTTGGAGGATGATGGAGATTATGGATATGTATTTGAAGTAGATCTAGAATATCCCGCACGCCTTCACGAACTGCACAATGACTTCCCATTTTGCCCCGAACATGTTATTCCACATAATTCCAAGTATGGTAAATTGATCCCAAACCTTACAGATAAATCAACTTATGTCATATATCACATAACTTTGAAACAATGTGTTACGAATGGCTTGGTATTAAAGGGAATTCGATGAGGTATTCGATTTAAGCAAAGCAAGTGGTTAAAGAAATATATCGATTTTAATACTGCAAAACGAAATGGATCTAGCAATGAGTTTTTCAAACAATTTTATAAATTAATGGTGAACAGCATGTTTGGCAAAACCATGGAAAATGTAGAAAATCGTGTTGATATAAGATTGGTTTCCCATTGGGAAACAATCCATAAAAAACTCGGTGCTGAGGCATATATCGTAAAACCAAATTTTAAATCTTGCAAGATATTTAGCGATTCTCTTACAGCAATTGAATTATGCAAGGTACGTGTAGATTATGTAAAACCCATATATGTAGGGTTTACGATTTTGGAACTCGCTAAGTAGGTAATGTATAATTTTTTTTATGATTTCATAAAACCTTTATATGGTCCAGACGTTTCACTACTATATACAGACACTGATTCGTTGATAGTAAGTGTGCAAAATTATAACGTATATAATGATATAAAGCAAAATTTAGAAATATTTGATACATCGAATTACACTGAGGATAATATACATGGAATACCCCCGAGTTTGCCTAGACTGGGAAAAATGAAAGATGAATACGCGGGTGATATTATCGAATGCTTCTAGGAACAGGCGCTAAAGCTTATTGTCTTAAATTAGTCAATAGGACTGTTCAAACAGCTAAGGGAGTAAAAAAGTATGTTATTGATAAGAATTTATCGGTAACCGATTATAAGAATGTTGTGGAAAATGGAGGAAACATAATGAGGAAAATGTACATATTTCGTTCTGAGTTACACACAATTCATACTGAATTGAGAAATAAAGTAGCTTATCATTTAAGGATGATAAACGATATATCCTTCCCGATAAATGTAATACGTTGGCGTGGGGTCACCATAAAATAGAAGAGATTGCACGGGAAGAAAACTTGCGAAATATACTTTTAGAGTTGGAAGACATGTGTGAGATGGGTTAGAGGATTTTACCAGTGTAAATATTTGTTGTTTTTGTAAATGCATTGCATGTATTTTTTTAATAAATTTGCAAGTGTTTTGTAAATGACAGCATCTACTTCTGTAAAATTTATATAACTTATATTATTGAATAAAAAACATTTCGAACATATTTGATACTGTTTTGTATCTTAAGTACAACTCACTTCCTATTGTGTGGAAAATATTATCCTTGGAAATCCATGAATTGTGTGATGAAGGCATTCCAAGCCATTTTACGAGAACTTTACCCTTCTGCCTTCGTAAAACTTTTTCAACAAGATAAACGTCAGGGTGTTTCACTTTTGAGAGTTCCGATTCGTAAGAGACACCTAAAATATTTTATTTTTTTTAATCAGATAAGAGATACGTTTTGGGGAAGGTGTTTTGGACTTTCCTTATAGCGAATATCTCATTAGACCAATTTAGTCTATACATCTTTGAAAACGCATGTCTGTATTTGCTGATGCGAACCGGCTCTCCAAACCTTAAATTTTGAAATGATTGGGTCGCTTACTTTCATGTTGCTATAAACAGAACTTAAAATGTGTCGCATGTTTTTTTGATTAACCGCGACGGGTTTGTACCCTGTCGTTCGGTGTATTGTATTATTATAATCTCTCACTAATTTTGGCAACATGTCAATCCACCGATAATTTCCATTGAAACAGAATTCCTTCCACATCCTATTTTTAAAAGTTCGATTAAAACGTTCCACGTTTTTGTGCTAAAAAAGCTGATTAGGCTGTTTTCGCGAACGCATTTACCGAGCATACGACGGACGTTTTACGGGATTTAGAGAACAGCACGAGCCGCGAATAAATAGAAACGATCGCGAGTAGAATCAACGACGCGGTAAGTAGCGCTTGCGTGGAGTCAATGCCGCGACAACGCGAATTTAATAATTCAGTGCCTTGGTGGACGACGCAGTTAATGGCCTTGAGAATGGAGGCAAACCGGCTTCGACGCCGTTATCAAAGATGCAGAAACGAGGACGAGCAGCGGAATCGCGAAATCGAATACCGAACGAAATGCGCGGAATACAAAAACCGTATAAAAACAACGCGAATAGAAAAATGGCGAGAATTCTGCACGAAATCGGGAGGCAAAGACCCTTCGGGTCTCGCTTATAGAGTAGTTAGGCGGAAGAAAACGAGCGCCGGTGCAAGAATCACGTTAAAACGCGGAAACGGAAGTTTTACGCAAAACGCGAAGGAAACCGAGGAATTTCTTCTAGAAGCTTTCTTCCCGGAAGACGACGCGAACACGGACGAGGAAATCCACACGGTCATAAGGCAATCTGCGGCAGCGGAAACGCCAACGCACGACGATATACCTTTCGCGAGGTGCGAAATATACGCGGCGTTCAAATCGATGAACGCAAAAAAGGCTCCGGGTACGAACGGTATAACGGCAGATATCGCGACTAGGGCTTTCGAAACAAGTCCGGAGATTTTCGAAAGGCTGTTTAACAAATGTTTAGAGCTAGGTGTTTTTCCTGAATGCTGGAAGAAGCAACTAGTTAAAATAATACCGAAAACGGAAAAAGCGGATACAAGTGATGTCAAAAACTACAGGCCAATAAGCCTGTTGCCCGTCATTGGGAAAGCGTTGGACAGCCTTTTAATAAATCGCTTCGAATACCATGTTTACGCCAATGGCACAATGAACGCGAATCAGTTCGGATTTAAAAGGGGCGTGTCTAGGGTCGACGCAATCGAAAGAGTCATCCAGTTTATTCGTAATTCTAAAACGGCGGGACAATATAGTGCGGCAATAATGTTAGATATTGGCGGGGCGTTCGACCACGCGTGGTGGCCACAAATCGCGAATTAACTTCAAGATGACGGCGGCGTATTTCTCTGACCGCGAGGCTATTATCGAGGAGCCGGGTCTGAGGATCACTAGGGAAGTGATGCGCGGATGTCCACAGGGATCGCGATCGGGACCGGGCTACTGGAATATTTTATACGACAGTATATTCGACCTGGTATTACCGGAGGGATGCGAAGTAATAGCATTTGCGGACGATACAGCTTTAATGGTGAGGGCGCGGCAATATAAAACGCTAAAAAGAAACGCGAATACGGCACTTGCGGATATTTTGAATTGGAGCGCGACGAACAAACTAACATTTAACGCGAACAAATCGGAAGCTTTGTTATTCGGGAAACCGGGCCAACAACGGCTGACGTTCAAGCCAGGAAGGGACACGATTTATTGCAAGGAAAGTGTTAAATACCTGGGCGTAATCATTGACGAAAAGCTGAATTTTAAAGAACACGTGCAATACGCGACAAGCAAGGCGCGCGACTTGGCGCGCGACAGCACGATGACTTGGATAAGTCTTTACTGGAATGGTTTAAAATTCAAAGAAGCAGAAATGTTCCAATAACCGGACCGATTTTAAGACAAAAGGCTAATGAATTTGCCCTACTGCTAGGCAAGAGTGATTTCCATTGTTCCGAAGGTTGGATCAATCGATTTAAAGTGCGTCATAATATCGTTTTCGGAAAAATATCAGGGGAAGCGGCAAGTGTACCGGCTGGTGTTCCTGAATCGTGATTGCAGACTGTGTTTCCCGAAATTAGAAAAGGATATACCGATGATGAAATTTTTAATGCGGATGAGATTATTTTATAAAATGACGTATAATAAGACAATGAAGTTTAAAGGGGATAAGTGTATAGGAGGTAAAATGTCGAAAGAAAGGATCACTGTCATGGTGGCTGCAAATATGACAGGAAGTGAAAAGAGCAAACTACTCGTCATAGGGAAAGCCAAGCGACCACGATGTTTTAAAAACATTACAGATAAGAACCTACCTGTTATTTATGAACACAATAGAAGAGCCTGGATGACTTCAGAACTGTTCACCAAGTTTGTTCGTGATTGGGACAATAAACTTAAACAATCTGGTAAGAAAATTTTGTTAATTGTAAATAACTGTCCCGCTCACCCACGAATTGAAACTTTAAAAGCTATTAAATTGTGTTTTTTACCACTAAATTGTACTTCGGTATTACAGCCGATTGACCAAGGTCTAATTAACTCGTTGAAGGCACATTACCACAAATTGCAAATAACAGAAATTGTTAAAAATATAGAACTTAAGAGAGAATGTGGGATTACACTCTTGGATGCTATATTTATGATATCTGCTGCATGGGAAACGGTATCCGCGTAAACAATTAGAAGCTGTTTCTCACATGCGGGATTTATTACACCAAACACTGAAAATTGTAATTTAGTAGAAGAAGACAGATTTGATGAAGAAGACTACATTCCGTTAGCTCAACTAGTTAGTTGTACAACTGGCCAAACAATTACCAGTGATGAAGTACTAGAATTTGTTAGCATCGATAAAGACTTAGAAACATGCAATAGTTTAAATGAATCAGATGTTGTGAAATATTTGTTTAGTGATGCAAGTGAAGAAATTAAAGAAAATGTAGACGAAGAAGAAGAAGAAAATGTAAAAGTCCCATCTTGTACAGAAGCTCTCGATGCCGTTATCACTTTAAAAAGATTCTTTATATTTAGTAGTACAAGTGATAACAAATTGTCAGAGAGTATTGCCATTCTCGATAATAAAATTCAGCATTTATATTGTCAGACCAAATGTAATAAGCAGAGTCAAATTACAGACTTTTTTCCAGCAAATTAGTGTAACTTTATATGTTTTAATTATTGTATTAATAAGATTATATTCATAAAATATACATGTATGTTCATATGTCTAAATTATTTTATATTTTAAAATTCATTAAGTTCTTCCGTTTATTACAATCATCGGTTATAACGTCGAGGTTCGCTCGGTCCCCATCGTCGTCGTTATAACCAGATTTCACTGTATACCGCGAGAAAATTAAACTGGGCTACATATGCGATAATTATCAGGCGGAACTGATAGCCATTAACGCGGCAATTAAATACGTAAAAGAGATGCGGGTGGGACAGGCAACGCTGTTTACGGACAGTCTGTCTGTTTTACAAGCATTGAAAAATATGCGTAAACCGACGGACATATTGTTGGAAACTTGGAAGATGTTGCGCGAAGTGAACGTTGAGCTCAAGTGGACACGCGCGCATGTAGGAACCGTTGGGAACTAGAGGGCGGGTGAAATCGCGAAAGAGGCAGCTGCAGAGGTGTCCGCAGAAATCGCGTACGGACTCGCGTCGATGAAGACGGTTAGAAACGCGATAGCAAGCAAATGCGAGAGCGAATGGCAACGGCGATGGGAGGACACAACAAATGGGCGTTGGACTAAACGATTTATAGGGAACGCGAAAAAATTTGGAGAAATGAATGTTGATCTTTCATATTAGGCAGTGCAGTTGATCACAGAACACGGGAACTTTAAGGCGTACCTGCACAGAATAGGCAGGAGAGACGACCCGAACTGCCATTGTGGTGAAACAGACACAGCGGAACACGTCCTCTTTGAATGCCCCGACACGGAAGGTTGGCGGGAAACAACGGCGAAAGCAGCTACAATAGCAGGGCATAGGTGGCCTCTACGCGTAGAGGATATCAGCGACGACGAGACGAGCGAGTGGTGGAAATTTTTCAGTACCGCAACTGAAAGACTCTGCCGCTTAAAACACGATTAGATGAAGATTAAGTAGTATTAGATGGGAGCGCGCGAACGCGGGCAACGTTGCCGAGAGGCGAAACGACTGAACGGGTGGGGTGCTGACGTGGTCCTCTAGTGGGTGGTAGCCTAGCATATGCGCTGCCAAACTCTAGGGGGGTTTGCCCGATGGGCGGACAGGTGCCGTCCCGCCTTTCTTGCAGGGGAGAGAGGATCCAAGCCACGCGGCGCAAATCGGCGCCGCGCAATGCACACGCTACTAGGACCGATCTTGGGCGGTAACCTGGCCAGGCTGCTGTTAACCGCACACACGCTCGCGGTGTGTGCAGTGCCCCCGCGATTGCGGAAAACGTAAAGACGGCAGTGTGACCGTCGTCGACAGGTGCAACCACTAAGAGTGTTGCCGCGGTTGGCGATGAGCGACCCCGTGCAGACTCTGCTTCGCGGTTTTGGATCCTGCCTCGACGGGGCGGAGGTCGGGCCATCGAAGTTCTGCACGGAAAAAGAAAGAAGTTGTCGGGAAAGGGCTGGCGGCCCTACGGAACGGCTGGTTATCCGATCTCTTACAATTAGCGCGACACCCCTACACGTGCGCGCTCGCACAAACACAAAACCACACATCTACCACCAAGCGAACAACAGACAAACATAAAGAGAGACACAAGAAGAGAAGTAAGCTACCAGCAGCGAGACAAGAACAAAGTTAAGTACTTTTTTTTAGCATAAAACAATGAACACACACTTACACACACACACAAATATACATAAATACACATTCAATGCATGCGGAAAAGACGAAGCAGAATAAACCCTGCAGACCAGTATAGTAGTTTTGAAATTAGTGACTGCCGGTTTTTCGTCCTTGTTACAGCTACCGCCATTGGGCGGGGCCGGCGCGTGGACGAATGGATCGGGATCCCGGACGGGACAGGGAAGCCCCCGGATCAGAAGTGATAAAAATGTATAGATGAATGAAGTACTTAAGGAGACTACTTCTGCAGGCTAGGAGGAAATTGTAAATAGTTAGGTAGGGCGCGGACTAGATCCGCATTAGCTTAGTCGTAAGATAGTTAGATTAAGTTATTTAGTTAGATTAACAAAGCGCGAAGTTTAGGATCCGGTGTAGTGCCACCAGGCGGAGCACCGGAATGAGGGTAATGCCATGTACTATGTATTATCTTAAGTTAAGTACATAAAGTGTAAACTCTCTCGGGCACTGTGCACTTGGTGTCGGCTGTTGTGTCACCAGTTTTAGGCCTATATCTACAGAACCGCCGCCTGATGTGCTGTTTCAGACCGGCTTCTGTGACAAATTCCTTGCCACACACACAGAGAATCTAGGTCGAGTACATGTCAAATTATATTCTGGGGGGGGGGGGGGGGTCGCTAGTAATTAAATTTCTCTCTAGTTTTCCTATATATTTAATTTTCCTTCACTCGCTCCTCAATTCTCCCAATGGAGGTCGAGCCCGAACTACCTTTAGCCGCTGCGCCGAAATGCAGCGTTTCCACCCGACACCACGTGGAGGCCCTTGACACACAGTCTTGGGGGTAGTTACCTGAAGAGGTCTTCTATCGTCCACCGAGAAGGTACACACTCGACTCGGCGGATAAACAACAAGTGGGGTAAAGTTCTTACCTACACTGTTCAAGTCCGGTTTAACATTTCTAGTAAAATGTAAGTTCTTGGTCAATAAATTATTCCGCAAACCTTTATGAGGCGCATCAAATAACGGAACTACTACAGAAGTTCCAACAACGAAACAATAATTCTTTTTTCCTCATTTCTTCTATTATATTTTTGATTTCATTATGTAAGATTTTAATTGCAGCACTGTTACCATTTCCTTGGCACATACTATGCTTACTACATTAAAATCATATTTATGGAGACTTGTTATAATTTTCTTTATTAATACGGCAAGAGTTGTACCAGTCATTGGTCTATCTCTAAATGTAAATGCAAAAGGTTGCTTCCAGAGTACCTGAATGCCCTTGATCAGAAATACGTTAACATGATCAGCTAACATATTGTATCTCCTACCTTCACCAATGTCTTCGAAGTCATCGATTTCGTCAAAACCCTTATCATATTGCAGCAGAGAGGTGTCCGTAAGGAGAGAGTACACTGTATATCATTTCCTTTAGGCCAGCAAAGTGTATAGAACGTGTCATCATATCTAATATGACGTAGAATTGAACTTAAAATTGGGGAATATTTGAAACGATCTATACTATATAAACATGACAGATACCTACCAATTGAAAGTAAGCGAATTAGGACACACTAATAAGCGTAAATGCATACAATCAATTTCAGTCCAATGCAATATTTCACCAATTACACAAAAATATTAAACTTTCATCGATATTACAATAAGCTGTTTGTCTTTACGTAAGCAAAAGTCATTTAAACAATTACAGTTATTACTGCAAAAAAATATTAAAAGAGAAATAATAAAAAACGAATTAAAATTGTTAATAAAACAATCGAACTGTAGATATAACGGAGGCAAAAGTGAAAATAATTAAACATTTCAATAATTATACATCGCAAATAGGAAAGATAAATATAGAACGATTATTAAGTGAAAAGTAATTATTAATTATTTCCTGTTTATTTTATCAGAAAATCCATCGATTTCATCATGATGTTATATAATGGTAGTGTCGGTTAATATCTTTTATTTTTAAGTTTATGAATACGACGGTCATTTTACGGGAGAGTGACTTTTCAATGAAATACTTATTTTGGGGTAAAAGAATATACACTGTGGTCAAAAAATTTCGGACACCGAAGTAAATGTTCGCATGTTCTGTTAGCACAAGAAAAATTAATTGTTTTCTTTTTTATTTTTAACAAGACATGAAACATTATCTACAGAGTAAGAATTAGAAACGAAAAAAAAGGTACTTAATATTTTTATTCATTAAGAAAAAGTCACGAAATAGTAAATTGTGTAAGATTAACAAAGTTATTGGTCTTATCTTTACATCTAGGTTTTCACACAATTTCAGCGATTAATACTGCGTACTATATCCACGAACTCTAATGACTTCTGCCATACGGCATGGTAATCGTTGAATGCAATTGGCGACCTTTTCTTGTGTAATATTTCGCTATTCCTCACGAAGAGCTATTCGAAGACCCCGAATGGGTATGGGTTGTCGGTGTCGAACATCGCCCTAATGAATCCCAGAGATTTTCGATAAGATTCAAATCCGGGCTTCGAGGTGGCCTTTGCAAACAGCGAAAGTTAACCGCATTCAAATATTGCTCAATCACCCGTGCGGTGCGAGGTCGGGGGTTATCGTGCATTAGAGTAAAGTTCTCACCTACGAATGCACATTAGGTCAAAGGGCCGCTTTTTCTGTGCAAAAGTGAAAAAATCAAAGTTCAGTTTTACTTTCGTTGTTGTTGTTTTCTAATAGGAAAGAAACCATTCAAAACAAATATACCTAATTTTTGTTTGTGCTAAATATAAAGCACCATTATATATATGTCAAAGTCATTCGAAGTAATATTTTTACAAATGTGCTAGCCAGATCAGTATTTATTTATTGGTCAACTTTAACTGTGTGTTTCTCGAATTGTGTTGACGATAATTAATTTCTGTAAAATTCAAAATAAAGAGACAAGTAAGTATAAATGTGTGTCATTGATACTGCTTTATGTTTACGTCGGTATACTTGAAAATTACCCATCAGAGTACATAACCTTAAAATGGTGCAATTTCTCTAAATGTTTGATCTTCTGTAAGCCATACAAAATTTTGACCCAATTTGACCTCTTTGAAATTGAAAACATAGATTAAGCAATATTTAATGAGTTATTTGCAATTAATTTCAAGCTGCTATTTTTTGCGTTTTGCGAGTAATGCCTCTTTTTTTCAGGTAACCTTTGTTTTAATAAAATTGAACTGTTAGAAATATGGCGAAAAAAAAGCATAAAAAAAGAAAAGTTTGATGCCCTTTTCAAGCATGTAGTTGAAAGAATTGAAGCTAATACGATTTCGGATAAAATGGAGAAACATATAAAGCAAACATTACATTTTTTTTGCGTAAAGTTGGCTCAAAAGTGGGAAGAATGTCACAGAAGGATGCATGTGTTTAAGGATCAAAATCATGCGTGGTTAAATTCAGATTTAAATTTTGTGGTGAATGGCACCGAAAAAGTTGTTGGTCGTCCAAGTGTGCCATTCAACGCAAAATCAGAATTTGGGAAAAGAAAAGAAGCTGCAGACCTTTCAAATGAGAAAGCTGATACAAATTTAGCCGCAGTGCTAAAAGAAAGTATTGAAAGCCCAACAATACCATCAAAAATGCGTAAGGTTTGCTATCAAGATCTCCAAAAGCCAATTCCACTATCTGCGGATGAGGCTTTAGCTTTTCTTCTTGAATATAATTTTTCCATAGAACAATATAATGCAATACGCCACCAAAACAAATTACGTAATTGCGATATATATCCACATTATAGGAAAATTACAGCTGCAAAGTTGAAATGTCGACCTCAGGGTATAATAGCAAATGAGATCCTTGCCAAAGTTTCGTTGCAATCTATTTTACTGCATACGGCTGAAAGAATTGTTGACCTCCAAAAAGAAGTTTTTCAAACTGTAATGGAAGCGGAGAAGACGAATTTTTTGGGATCGGTATTAATATTAAGCTATGGATTTGATAGCAGCACTGGTCAGTCACAATATAAACAAACTTTTAATGAGGCAGGTTCGTCAAATAGCTGTGATGCCTCTCTTTTAGCTACTACAGTTATTCCTTTAAGGTTACTGCTCTTATCCGGAACGCCAATTTGGAACAACCGCACACCACACATTGATGCTATTGACATTGTATAAGAAATTAACTTTTTTCGACGAATAGGAAAACCAAGAAGAAACCATTCACACAAAATTACTTGTAAAGGTTAAACAGGAAAATTTGAGAAACGGCAAAACTGTATGAACAAACGAGTTATAAATGTGATATATAGATGGCGTTAAGTTGTATTTATACAGTTGACACAGGTGTACTATATTCGAACATGAATACAATAATATAAACAATTTATACTTAACTTTAACTGGTCTCCTTTGCGTGATAAACTTATTACTAAATACTTTATTGGTATTTTAATCAAAATGTCGGCTAGCTCAATCTTTATGGTGTTAAAATAAACGTGTATGTAGTAGGTAGGTTCGGTACGTTGATTGAATATAAGCATAAGTTTTCACAACAAGTTATTCGCAGTGAAAGACTTTCCGATGTTAATAACAATAATAAAACAAGACGATAAATTGTAAATATCACTGGTTTAATCAGAATCTCTAAGCAAAAGGTAAGTTTAAATATAATATAGCAGAATAACATAAGCATGAAAAGTCACGTGATATGATATTAAAATAAATATTAAAATAAGGTTAAATATTTTTTATAAGATAGCAAGAACTCAAATAGGCTCTATGTTACGGTAATTTAACTTAAAAAAGAACTGTATTTTCAATTTTAACTGTAAATGGACTAAATGCTAACAATTTTGGTATCTATATGAAATATTAACGATTATTTTCAACATGTAAAAATTAATGGTTTTATGTTTTAGGAGATAGATAAACAAATACTCAAGTTGATGTTGGTTGTATCTTCTGGATGTTCAATGGGAATTCGAGACTTTATATACAGGAAAAACGGGCTCTGGTGTAGGAGAAAGAAAGGCTGGTATCGTTCTAGGCGGGGTTGGCGTCCCCTCGAAAACTGGATATTCTTTAAAGGCGATCAGGCAGGTCCAGGGTTGGTTAAACTTCGTAAAACTATCTCTGGTGGATAGGAAACTTGTGGGATATGTTTTGGTGAGAATTCACTAGTTTATTTTCAATTTATTCACTTAATTACTGCTACACTATTTTTATATAAATTCGACGCGTTGTACCATTTTAATTAACCCAAGCCAACTCTCCATTGTTTTTTGTTGATTCTCCAGGCATCTTATTTTGAAATGTTTGTTTATATGTATTTAATCTCGTTAATTAAATAATCAAAATGAAACAAATTACTATACCCAATCGTTTTGACATTTCACATAAATTGTTAATTTAATTTTACAATTGATAATAATGTATTTTGAATGTTGAATCTCCACACAATCCTTATTTACATTTGGGATAATTCCCGCCTTATCTGATTCAAAATTAAGTACAGCTATGCCCATAATATGACATATAATTCCAATCAATTAAGTTAAATATCTTCGGTGACATAAATATGTAAATGAAAATGACTAAAGTGAATGATTACTAGAAATTCAATAAATGTGTGATACAAATTTGATAAATTAAAAACGCGGTATTAACTTTATTGATATGGCACGAGAAAAATGCAGTTCTAACTATGACTTATTCTAAAAATTAACAATATAAATCTTAACTATATTTTTGTTCTAGGCATCCTTATGAGTAGGCTTGACCCACACAATATATATATATATATATATATATATATA
The DNA here is from genome assembly GCA_935421215.2 of Melolontha melolontha. Taxonomy (NCBI): domain Eukaryota; kingdom Metazoa; phylum Arthropoda; class Insecta; order Coleoptera; family Scarabaeidae; genus Melolontha; species Melolontha melolontha. The sequence goes on from OW285241.1 coordinate 81,657,866, forward strand.
TATTGTAGTAAACCCTCCAGCGAAAACGCTGAAGGAATATGCAACAGCGACAATATGATTTTACACTTAAAATTGCTAAGTGAAATTGGCGCGGCAGTTTACAACATTCGGTATACTAAGATAAGACTCTACTAATAATTACAACATATCTCAGGTTCGTGTAAATTGGTCCGTTATTGCTGTGGAAATAAACATACATAAACCATAAAACAAATCTTTATTGATATCACCAATTTCTAATAATGATAATAATCGATGTCAAATAAAATAACACATATATCCATCCTTCAAACCTTTACGTACCAATGACATCTATGTCCGGATGGCAATAACTCCCTAGGCGAAATAAAGGGATAAAGTACGAACTAGAATAGGTAGTCTAAAGAGACCTATCTAGCCACTTAAGTAGCTTCGCTAATATATCAACAAAGAAAAGCAAATGTCAGACAAAAGAAATAATATGTTTATTTATTTAATTTCAAGATTATTAGTAAGTAAACAAAACAAATACGATGTTAAGATATAGGAATACTTTTACAGGTAGGTATACAATTTTGTATATGCTTTTTTTTCCTATATTTTAATAATACGAACACCTAAACTTATGTATTTATTTTTTAGGAAATATAATTAATTTAAACTACTGAACGTTGGAAAGGATGTATCAAAGGAAAACATGAGTTGTATAAACTCTAACTGTAAAACTCAAACTTATGGTGCAATATAACCCTGATTGTATCGAAAAACCGTAGTGTTCGGAATATAATTACCCTAAATGAGGTTAAACACATCAAATATAAGATCCCAGTAAATGAGTCAGAACCCAAATGGTCTATATACGTTCAAAAAGTGAGTGAAATGAATTTATTAGTTTAAGAAAAATATTCTGAATAGTTTTTAATTTGAATAAGTAACGTTGACCAAAACTATCGATTATTTTAAAGATATAATCAAATTAATGTCTCTTTATATGTATTATTTTAGGTATCTTCTTTAATAGGGTGCTCAGTATGGTCCGCTTGTAAGGATGGAACTAGGATATTGCCTCCATTGATGTGGGATAAGGGAAGAATCTCATGTATCTTCTAAAAATTCAATAATTCTTCTCGGAGTTCAGAATTAATTGCTCTTGTTGAAGGATAAGAAGCTCAGGATGTGAATTTATAACGTAAGGTTCCAAAAATACGGTAATCTACTTTATTTTCGAGTTTTCAAATTAGTTATAGTGGATCGCCATGTTGGATTTTTCCAATTTCAAAATGATGCTTTCGTTAATTAATAAATAATACACTGTTATACGCCGTTCAAAAGACTTTCTTCTAATTACTTAGATGTTACACTATCTATTGAGAATATTTTAAATACGTTGTATCGTCGAAATTTATTTAAATATCTGATTTTGTAATTAGCGGTACAAGAACGACGCTAATAATTTATGAAAAATGGCGACCGTCTGTTACGGGCTCTATTGAAAGACTTTCCGGAAAAGACGCCGTTCAAAACAAAACGTCCCCTTAAAATTTAATACACATCTTTTCATTGGATAGTCCGAACAACGGAAATGATGTAAATTTAAATGTTCAAATTTGAATTAATTACTATTTCCTTCTGAATTAATTACCTATTTCTTAATATCTAATATAAATTGGGATATTTAAAAACTATTCATAATATATTAATATTTCCTTTGACATCTCCTTATCCTTAGAGTTTAAAAATGTATATTAGGATATGTTTTTAATTTTTCAAAATTTTATTGATATATAAAAGACTAAATTAATATATATAAATGTTGGTGGTAATTTGCCTCACAACAATATATATACATATATATATATATATATATATGGTAAACTTAATCAGTCGGCGATTAAAGGTCTGGTTTATTACTTCAAAGTATATATATTCAAAAAAACCCTACATGTTTCGGCAATTATGCCTTTATCAAGGATTCAAAAAATATAAATGACAGAATATAAATTATAGACAGATTTATATTCTGTCATCTATATTTTATATCCTTGATAAAGGCATAATTGCCGAAACATGTAGGGTTTCTTTGAATATATATACTTTGAAGTAATAAACCAGATCTTTAATCGCCGACTGATTAAGTTTACCATATAATACCAAGGTCACGAAAATATTATATACATATATATATATATATATATATATATATATTAAGCTAGTACAGCCTTCACAAAACAATTTACATTATTATTAACAATTTAAGGAGTAATTACAAGATTTAATTTAAATAAATATTAAATAATTCAAAGAAAATGACAGATCGCGCCATCTATATGCGAGTAGCACAAGTGGGGTTATATAATTATGTAGCCATTTGCAATTAAAATGCCAATACATTATCTAACAAATTGATTTAATTATTAAGGATTTTTAATACCTTCAGAATACTTTAATTTTACTTTTAACCAGAAGTACAAACCAACATTTCAAATTGGCCACGCCACTTTTCTTATCAGCGGCAATATTTCATGTAGATAACGCGTTCGAAAAAATGGAACGACGATGTTCGAGAAGGAAACAAAAACAGAAGGTAGAAGGATGGAAGCGTTGCCTTTTTGTCACGATAGCATCGTGCCAAGATGCTAAAGGCGATTTTAAAGTTATAAAGCATATTTTAATGTTGAAACATAAAGAATAATATAATTAAAATATTCATACAACGTTAGAGTAAAAAAGTTACCTATTTGCTAAGTGCATTTTCAAGATATTTGAATATCCATAACGAGCGAGTATCGGAGCAGCGTCCAGCAGTATAAAATCCTCTAATCCTTAATTTTATTACGTTATATGAAAGCTATCCAATTAATTGTTGCTGTAAAACCAATATCCTGTCAATTCCGGGAAGAATAAATCCTGTAATGCAGCCTGAGACCTCCCCGATGGAACCTTTACCTAGAGCCAGAGTACTACAGATACAAGTTCGAAAACAAGGTAGAATTTACCCTATAATTAAAGAAATATTTGTGTATTATTATAAATCCTAGATAGAGCAGCTTCACTGTGCAAAATATCACCTATTTGAATATTAAAGTATAGATTAACATAGCAAGCATTTTTCATAAACGTATTAGTCGATAATTAAGACAAACTCGCCTTATTTTCCCAAATAGTTCGATATATTATTGTCATAGAGAACAGATTTCATTTTGAGGTTAAAACCCGATCGATTTACATTTGATTATAGGTATAAATCCTAACAAACCACCTAAAAAGGCATTAAAATAGACAAAGTAGCATCAATCATATATTGTATAACCACTTACCTTAATCGCAATTTATTATATTATAAACTGAAAAAGCTTATTACACAATTTAAAATAAATTGTTGCAAGTCAGCATACACTGAGTACTTATGCACTTAAGATTGTAAAAGGGGGGGAAATTTTCAAATTGTCGCACAAAAGCATTATTTATGTTACAAAGGTTAAAGAATATTAAATGAGTTTTATTGTTATAAGGTGGTTTTCTTTAATTTACGTACCTTATATTAATTTACGTACCTTATACCGAGTGTTTGAGAAAACAAGAATAGGGAACTTATCCCATGTACAAGTCAAAAAGAGCAATTTGAGCGATACAAAAAGATATTTTAAAAACAGAACCCTGAGACTAAAGAGCCCATTGCATTTCAAATAAAGATTACCCTGAGCTAGTCCATATAAGAATAAAGCCCAAAAATCAAGTTTAAAGGAGAGCATTACCGATTTATTAAATATTCAATTTTTTTATTTGAACAATCTTCCACTAAAAGTTGGAAAGTTGTTGTTGAACCTCACATTAGAAGAGGTACGTCTAATCACAATATATATATATATATATATATATATATATATATATATTATATATATATATATATATATAATGTTACAGAGCTAGTGAATGGTGATAATTATAAAAGAATTAGTAATAATAATTATGTTGAGCGAGAAGTGATAAGTTAAATAAATTTTTAAAATAATAATTGGGCGCCTTATTAAATGTGATACACTTCTCAATGTACGCAATCTCTGTTTTTGCTTGCCAACTAGACTCAGGGTGCATGGAATCTGTGTATAAATGTTTAAATAAATGTTATATCTCAGGCTCGTCGTGACTAAAAGTAGTTGCTTCCTTATTAGTAATTTAAATAAACGATAATCAAAAGAAATAACTTCTACAACTGTATCTACATCAATAAAAGATCTATATTAATATAAACAAAATATATTTATCGTATTCAAAGAAGAAAACTGTAACATCAAGTACAAATATAAAAGTTTAAGTAGAATGTGAACTATATGTCTATAATAACAAAGTGATAAATCGACAAGGTTATGTGTGTTGTTATTTTATAATAAATGTGTACTAAAATTATATAAACAATCTCTAATACGTAGGTAAGTACCTTTTAATTATGTGTACAGAGTAAAATAAGTATATTATTTAAGAAAGTTATATTTTTGAAATGATATGTGGTAAAAGGTGAAAAATTCGAGAATCTTTATTTATTTATGTGGTTGAATTTTTAAAGAAATAAATTAAAGAAGATTTTTATTAGTACCGTAGATATAGTTAACCTGTGGTTCTGCTTGTAGGTTCTAAGCGGCTATGTTGTCGAGTATTGCTGATGTAAGTTGCCCCGAACGCTCTCCGATGTTGGCGGCTTGTGCGAGAAGTTTTGATGACGCTCTCGAAGTTTTCTTCGGACTCGGAATAAGATTGCAAGAATCTCACTTTGACCTGGTATTGCTGTTGGACTTGAGGTATTTGATGGATATAACACTCCTCCAAGTAAAGAATGACCTGTAGTTCTTCTTAGATAGATATCTTGGGTAATTTTGTGTACTTGATAACGGAATCGATCGCTGAACGCTTTATTAGGCGTTTATTCGCAGAAATTCGGTTATTAGACAAAATCTCGCTTGTACTTTACTACCAGACTTTCTCAGGTTATCTAATTTCACTTTAGCACTGTTTGAATATTTTAAAATTGATAAAATTTAATAATTTCTAATTGAAACTCGAAAAGTACGTCTTATACGTTTGTGAATTTTGCATAAGATGATGCCGATAGCGACTGTTTTAATATCAAAGCCTATTTATTTAATCTCTAAATAGTCTCGAAGTTTTTCCTTTAAAACTAATTTCTAAGGCATATTTTAACTGTATATAATATATTATCTAGATTTAAATTCTAACCTAATTTTTATGTCAATCTTAATATTACTTTGCGTAAATTGCGCACGATAAATATTTACATTTCGGAAGATGTCGATTAGTGGGCGTGTCTTACTAGCGTCGATATAATGTATAGATGTATATGAATTTGAATATTGGTACTTTCGCGCTAAGATTTGAATATTGAGTTGAAAATAATATAAATGAAATTAATGAAAGAAAAACAAATATACTAATTTAAAATTGTAATATTATCGTAATATAAATTCGTATACATTTCGACACTACTGAAACTTGCTAATTCCGTTTCATAACCTTGTTTACATAAATATTTGTGATGTTGAGTAACCTATTTTTCCCATTTCAGTTGCTGCTCTAAGGGTGCGTCTTGTATCACAACAATATATATATATATATATATATATATATATATATATATATATATATATATTAGGGTGGCCCTTAACCATATGTAATTTTTTGAAGGTTAAAATTTTTCTGCTCCCAACCCCTGATCCTGTTCAAATGATGAAAAAAAGGGCTATGCAAAATTTCAGCTTAATCAGTTAACGTTTAGGCGACCCTCAAAGAGCTTGAAGTAATGCATATTTATTAATTCCATTACAAACATGTATATTCTTCCCTAGCTCCTAGCTTGTCCGTTACTTCTTAGAGAAATGTATGTGGAATTGTCTGGTCTTCCCAGCAATTGTTTAAAAACATTTTAAATCAAATTGCCCCAAAGTAAATTATAAAAAAAAATTCAAAATAGCATGAAAAATTAAGACACATTTGATTTTTAAAAATAATCACATAACTTAGATCAGAGCAAAGCGTTTTTATTTACTATAATACTTTTGATAGAATTAAAACCAAATGTAAGCGAAATAACAATAAATATTATTTTTTCATAAGTGAGGATTTAGTAGCAGTTGGGTTTTTTTACGCTCTCCGGCAACAATTTGTAATATAGATTGTTTCTCAGCTTCATCTTTTGTAAGAATGTTATTATAATCTTGAATGAGTTTGATACCTCTTTCTGCAACGTCATTCACAACAATGATGGTCTGAAGTTTTTCAATTCCACTCTTATAACCAACATCATCTTTCCATGTTGAAGGGTCCTTGTACAGAAAATCGGAGCTGATAGAAAATCTCGTGAAGAAATTTTTTGTACTAGAAGTTACAAAAGACGGAAACTTGATTTTTGAAAATGATGAAAAATCGTTTGGGTGAAGAATGTATCGCTTAAATTGATTTGTATCTTCTCCTGTTCTTCACTTCCTTCAACCTCCAGCATAACTTGAGCCATACTTGTCTTAACATCTATTGGAACATTGTCATCAAAAAAGGAAAGAGCTACAGTTTCGGGAACTAAGTACCAGAGATGTTTTGAAATTTTTTTTGCAGTAGCCTTACTGATTTCTGGATCAATAGCCTGATAATTTAGCAATTGATGCATGAAAAGAAAATCATGATAGGATTGCATCTGGTGACAAGAACCATGCTCGAACATACACTCGAGCAAGAAAAATACATATTCTTCTAAAGGAATTCTTCTCCCTATGAGATAATTTAAATTGATCTTGAAATAAGAATATTTTAAATGCATAGATTGCTTGTGACATCCATTTAGCATGACTTACATCTCCTGGTATATGAAACGATATGCCACTCTTTGGAATGCCTCCAAGAAAGATCATTGTTAACTCCAACAATTCTCGATAATCATCTCGCAGTTGTTTATGAGTAGCAAGCTGATCTTCAATAAAATGAATAATGGTAGAGCGAACATCACAAGGCACTTCATTTTTATCAGTTATGTAAACATTTTTGTCAATTTTAGCCCAAGTTTCTCTAAATCTTTTGAAAAGTGGCATGTCTGAACCAGTAGTCGCATCCATCAGCAAGTCGAAACAGCTTCTCAAAACTAATTCAAAAATGTGATGACGACAAGGGAGGTACAACAGGTCACGATTGAACAACTTTTCTAGATTTATGCAGGCACCATTTATTCGACCTGTGTTGCTTGCTGTAGTATCACAGCAAAATGCCTGAATTTTGTTAGTTATACTCCATTTCTCGACTGCATGGTAAACAGCCAACGCTTGCTCTTCTCCTGAAGATGTTGGGATTTCAGGCACTCCCAGCAGTTGCTCTTTGCCTTGAAAGGTGACTATTATTGCCAGTCTATCAACCTTTTCTACACCTGTTAGTGCTGGGAGCAACTTTCCATCCCAGTGTAACACTAATTCTTGGCAGTTGTCTAATTTAAATTTGTTCTGGATTTCTGTGTATCTTGCTTCCCTAAATTTTTTTCTGAGATTTTGAAAAGAAGTACGATTTATTAGTAGCTTTTCAGTATCATGCCCGAAAGCTTCTGCAGCAGCCATTAATATGAAAACTGCATTTCTATCAGTAATTTTGCACCTATCAAAAACTTCAAAAAGACGAGGAGTAAAAAAATGTAATGTACCTCGACGGGCTGGATCTATGGCTGCAGTTGATGCTGTTGGTGATATCTGTTGAACGATGGTAGAATTTTTACTGTCGTCACCACTATCATTATTTTGGCTGCTTGGTGTTGAATCATCAGTTTTCACTACAACAGGTTGACAAGTAGCAAATTGTTGTTCCATTTCTTCATAAGTTCTTTTTTTCCTGACACTTTCCGTTGCAGAGCGTTTTAGTGCTCTTTCTTCCTTATATTTTAGTTTTTGATCAACACCAATCATCTTCCTTTTTGGCGCTGAAGAATTAAAAATTTCTTATCGTCTTCATTTTTCATCTGTTCCAAAGCATCTGAATGAGCTATGTCAAAGAGATCGTCCATTTTTCTATGAAAAGATCTCTTTTTTTCTTTTTCTTTACCCGAAGTTCTTGTCAAGTTTTTCTGTAAACCTTTCCATTCATCATATAGTTTAAGTAACTTATCAATGCAGTGATCAGTTCTTTTAGAAGGAATTCGTGCTTTTTGCCAAAAGATGGAAACTTCTTGAATCACCAACGCTGCGCTTTCTTTCGTTGTAAGATTTACAACTTTCACATTGTAGAAAAAAACTCTTAAAATCTGTTGATTCGAAGGTAGTTTGGCTCCGACGATTTGATTGGAAATATAACCAACAATAGAGACATAAGAATCTTTTCTAAACTTGTAGAATTAACTATCTGAAGAAGTTGACGCCATTTAAAAGTCTAGGAAATACATAGCACAAATAGTCAAGTCACCTTAAATCAGCAGTTCAGCAGTACAAACTATTCTGAAACCAAAATTGCAAAATCAATCAAAAATCATCATCAGAATAATTGAAACATACATGAGTAAGTAAACCCCACCAGTTTTGTATAATACAAAGGTATTTTTAATAATATAAAATATTATTAAAAATCTGGTGTGAAGAACACAAATGCAGGTTCACTATTAATATTTTCTGTGAACGTGTCCGAATATATCCTATCCCCAGAGACGTAGATACGTATTTCGCTTTTCTACAAGCTCATCGGTACGCCCCTGCTGGAGAAAGGATATTTCCAGACACATTCACAGAAAAGAACCACCCCGCCCTATCACCGTAATTATCCAGACCGAGCGCAGAAGCAAATTCGGCGCTACCTGTTGTCAGACAGCCGAAGTACCTCGCATACCGTCCACATAATTAATGTGAAGTAACGACGCCATTCCAAAGGTTAGCACAGCCAACTCTCTAGAAAACTGCATTTTGTTTGTGCCTTCACTCATACTACGGCTTAACCGCATGTGTAATGTATCAGAATAATTGAAACATACATGAGTAGGTAAACCCCACCAGTTTTGTATAATACAAAGGTATTTTTAATAATATAAAATATTATTAAAAATCTGGTGTGAAGAACACAAATGCAGGTTCACTATTAATATTTTCTGTGAACGTGTCCGAATATATCCTATCCCCAGAGACGTAGATACGTATTTCGCTTTTCTACAAGCTCATCGGTACGCCCCTGCTGGAGAAAGGATATTTCCAGACACATTCACAGAAAAGAACCACCCCGCCCTATCACCGTAATTATCCAGACCGAGCGCAGAAGTAAATTCGGCGCTACCTGTTGTCAGACAGCCGAAGTAGCTCGCATACCGTCCACATAATTAATGTGAAGTAACGACGCCATTCCAAAGGTTAGCACAGCCAACTCTCTAGAAAACTGCATTTTGTTTGTGCCTTCACTCATACTACGGCTTAACCGCATGTGTAATGTATCAGAATAATTGAAACATACATGAGTAGGTAAACCCCACCAGTTTTGTATAATACAAAGGTATTTTTAATAATATAAAATATTATTAAAGATCTGGTGTGAAGAACACAAATGCAGGTTCACTATTAATATTTTCTGTGAACGTGTCCGAATATATCCTATCCCCAGAGACGTAGATACGTATTTCGCTTTTCTACAAGCTCATCGGTACGCCCCTGCTGGAGAAAGGATATTTCCAGACACATTCAATTATTCTGATACATTACACATGCGGTTAAGCCGTAGTATGAGTGAAGGCACAAACAAAATGCAGTTTTCTAGAGAGTTGGCTGTGCTAACCTTTGGAATGGCGTCGTTACTTCACATTAATTATGTGGACGGTATGCGAGGTACTTCGGCTGTCTGACAACAGGTAGCGCCGAATTTACTTCTGCGCTCGGTCTGGATAATTACGGTGATAGGGCGGGGTGGTTCTTTTCTGTGAATGTGTCTGGAAATATCCTTTCTCCAGCAGGGGCGTACCGATGAGCTTGTAGAAAAGCGAAATACGTATCTACGTCTCTGGGGATAGGATATATTCGGACACGTTCACAGAAAATATTAATAGTGAACCTGCATTTGTGTTCTTCACACCAGATTTTTAATAATATTTTATATTATTAAAAATACCTTTGTAAAAATCATCATATTTAATTATAAAAGAGGATAAATAACAATAATAATAATCATAATTATTGGATAGAATAGATGAACAAAGACTTTTATATATTTGAGAATAATATTTTGGAATATCAGAACAAGTTGGTTGAACCACTGAATACATTTCGTCAGTCGTTGTCATTACCGACTAAAGTATTTCGAATGTAAAAATGGATATCACTTACGGAATTGAAGCTTGAATTTGGCTTATAACACTTATTAGATTAAGTACACAGCACACAAAGAATAAACATTGGTTCCGTCATTGCACTTTTAATAGGATGAATATTATCTCAACTTAGTAACATACTTAGTGACAGAATCCACACTGAATTATTACACCAAACAATAACTTCTCAAAGAATCACAAGAATATATATTGAAGAATGGCTGAAGCGCCTTTTTCTTTTACGTCTTTCCTGAATCACATCTCAAATCTGAATGAAAATAATAAACAAAGTATTTTTTTGAGTTCATAGAGTTCTGATGCTGCCATCTAGTGGGAACTTTATAAAGCATTTCAGTCCCTCTTCTCGAAAATTATTAATTTATACAGTAAATATTAAATAACAATAATATCTTGAAAAATAACTTTACAGATGACAATTTCAAAAACTCATGGTCGATGAGGGCCGCCAGAATGAAGTCCGATTAAGCTAAAATTTTGCACATATCATTTTTTTGTTGATTGGAACAAGATAGGGGGTTGGGAGCTAAGCTTTTCGAAAGTTGATAAATAAGGGCCACCCTAATATATATATATATATATATATATATATATATATATATATATATATATATATAGTATAGAAGTGAATATCATGTCTGTCTTCGGTAAGGTGCACTGATGATCTGTAAAAAACAGTGAAATATCGATATATGCACATTCCGCGCAGATAAGTTTTTCACAAAAATTTTTCATTTGTACTGACAACTCGTACAGTTGATGTCGCGGCTTGTTGCGTCTACAATCTAGGGCAAAAGTGATTTGCCGAATTGTAGAATTAAATGCAACAAATTATAGCGACAATCGCATGTAAAATGAGATTTAATAATTATTAATTCTCATACACATGAAGTTCATTACAGTTCGTATATATACACGTAGTATAGAAGTGAATATCATGTCTGTCTTCGGTAAGGTGCACTGATGATCTGTAAAAAACAGTGAAATATCGATATATGCACATTCCGCGCAGATAAGTTTTTCACAAAAATTTTTCATTTGTACTGACAACTTGTACAGTTGATGTCGCGGCTTGTTGCGTCTACAATCTAGGGCAAAAGTGATTTGCCGAATTGTAGAATTAAATGCAACAAATTATAGCGACAATCGCATGTAAAATGAGATTTAATAATTATTAATTCTCATACACATGAAGTTCATTACAGTTCGTATATATACACGTAGTATAGAAGTGAATATCATGTCTGTCTTCGGTAAGGTGCACTGATGATCTGTAAAAAACAGTGAAATATCGATATATGCACATTCCGCGCAGATAAGTTTTTCACAAAAATTTTTCATTTGTACTGACAACTTGTACAGTTGATGTCGCGGCTTGTTGCGTCTACAATCTAGGGCAAAAGTGATTTGCTGAATTGTAGAATTAAATGCAACAAATTATAGCGACAATCGCATGTAAAATGAGATTTAATAATTATTAATTCTCATACACATGAAGTTCATTACAGTTCGTATATATACACGTAGTATAGAAGTGAATATCATGTCTGTCTTCGGTAAGGTGCACTGATGATCTGTAAAAAACAGTGAAATATCGATATATGCACATTCCGCGCAGATAAGTTTTTCACAAAAATTTTTCATTTGTACTGACAACTTGTACAGTTGATGTCGCGGCTTGTTGCGTCTACAATCTAGGGAAAAAGTGATTTGCCGAATTGTAGAATTAAATGCAACAAATTATAGCGACAATCGCATGTAAAATGAGATTTAATAATTATTAATTCTCATACACATGAAGTTCATTACAGTTCGTATATATACACGTAGTATAGAAGTGAATATCATGTCTGTCTTCGGTAAGGTGCACTGATGATATGTAAAAAGCAGTGAAATATCGATATATGCACATTCCGCGCAGATAAGTTTTTCACAAAAATTTTTCATTTGTACTGACAACTTGTACAGTTGATGTCGCGGCTTGTTGCGTCTACAATCTAGGGCAAAAGTGATTTGCCGAATTGTAGAATTAAATGCAACAAATTATAGCGACAATCGCATGTAAAATGAGATTTAATAATTATTAATTCTCATACACATGAAGTTCATTACAGTTCGTATATATACACGTAGTATAGAAGTGAATATCATGTCTGTCTTCGGTAAGGTGCACTGATGATCTGTAAAAAACAGTGAAATATCGATATATGCACATTCCGCGCAGATAAGTTTTTCACAAAAATTTTTCATTTGTACTGACAACTTGTACAGTTGATGTCGCGGCTTGTTGCGTCTACAATCTAGGGCAAAAGTGATTTGCCGAATTGTAGAATTAAATGCAACAAATTATAGCGACAATCGCATGTAAAATGAGATTTAATAATTATTAATTCTCATACACATGAAGTTCATTACAGTTCGTATATATACACGTAGTATAGAAGTGAATATCATGTCTGTCTTCGGTAAGGTGCACTGATGATCTGTAAAAAACAGTGAAATATCGATATATGCACATTCCGCGCAGATAAGTTTTTCACAAAAATTTTTCATTTGTACTGACAACTTGTACAGTTGATGTCGCGGCTTGTTGCGTCTACAATCTAGGGCAAAAGTGATTTGCTGAATTGTAGAATTAAATGCAACAAATTATAGCGACAATCGCATGTAAAATGAGATTTAATAATTATTAATTCTCATACACATGAAGTTCATTACAGTTCGTATATATACACGTAGTATAGAAGTGAATATCATGTCTGTCTTCGGTAAGGTGCACTGATGATCTGTAAAAAACAGTGAAATATCGATATATGCACATTCCGCGCAGATAAGTTTTTCACAAAAATTTTTCATTTGTACTGACAACTTGTACAGTTGATGTCGCGGCTTGTTGCGTCTACAATCTAGGGAAAAAGTGATTTGCCGAATTGTAGAATTAAATGCAACAAATTATAGCGACAATCGCATGTAAAATGAGATTTAATAATTATTAATTCTCATACACATGAAGTTCATTACAGTTCGTATATATACACGTAGTATAGAAGTGAATATCATGTCTGTCTTCGGTAAGGTGCACTGATGATATGTAAAAAGCAGTGAAATATCGATATATGCACATTCCGCGCAGATAAGTTTTTCACAAAAATTTTTCATTTGTACTGACAACTTGTACAGTTGATGTCGCGGCTTGTTGCGTCTACAATCTAGGGAAAAAGTGATTTGCCGAATTGTAGAATTAAATGCAACAAATTATAGCGACAATCGCATGTAAAATGAGATTTAATAATTATTAATTCTCATACACATGAAGTTCATTACAGTTCGTATATATACACGTAGTATAGAAGTGAATATCATGTCTGTCTTCGGTAAGGTGCACTGATGATATGTAAAAAGCAGTGAAATATCGATATATGCACATTCCGCGCAGATAAGTTTTTCACAAAAATTTTTCATTTGTACTGACAACTTGTACAGTTGATGTCGCGGCTTGTTGCGTCTACAATCTAGGGCAAAAGTGATTTGCCGAATTGTAGAATTAAATGCAACAAATTATAGCGACAATCGCATGTAAAATGAGATTTAATAATTATTAATTCTCATACACATGAAGTTCATTACAGTTCGTATATATACACGTAGTATAGAAGTGAATATCATGTCTGTCTTCGGTAAGGTGCACTGATGATCTGTAAAAAACAGTGAAATATCGATATATGCACATTCCGCGCAGATAAGTTTTTCACAAAAATTTTTCATTTGTACTGACAACTTGTACAGTTGATGTCGCGGCTTGTTGCGTCTACAATCTAGGGCAAAAGTGATTTGCCGAATTGTAGAATTAAATGCAACAAATTATAGCGACAATCGCATGTAAAATGAGATTTAATAATTATTAATTCTCATACACATGAAGTTCATTACAGTTCGTATATATACACGTAGTATAGAAGTGAATATCATGTCTGTCTTCGGTAAGGTGCACTGATGATCTGTAAAAAACAGTGAAATATCGATATATGCACATTCCGCGCAGATAAGTTTTTCACAAAAATTTTTCATTTGTACTGACAACTTGTACAGTTGATGTCGCGGCTTGTTGCGTCTACAATCTAGGGCAAAAGTGATTTGCCGAATTGTAGAATTAAATGCAACAAATTATAGCGACAATCGCATGTAAAATGAGATTTAATAATTATTAATTCTCATACACATGAAGTTCATTACAGTTCGTATATATACACGTAGTATAGAAGTGAATATCATGTCTGTCTTCGGTAAGGTGCACTGATGATCTGTAAAAAACAGTGAAATATCGATATATGCACATTCCGCGCAGATAAGTTTTTCACAAAAATTTTTCATATATATATATATATTGTTACAATATTGGCACCACAACGTCAGGGCCGTAATTAGACGTGCTTGATTGAATATAGCATTATAAACTTAAGAAAAATCAACTTGGGAAGAACTGTATTTAAAACATTCTATTATTAAGTTATATAAAATTTATTGGATTTGTGAACCTATATTTTTGTTTGTGGATTTTCTCTTATGTGCTAGGACGTACATTTATCTTCAGAAACAGGATTTGTAAGTGGATATGTTTAAAGGGTAATTGCTTTTATATTCAATTCTGTAACACTAAGTGAAAAATCAAAACAAATACAACTTTTTCCTAATAATAATTTATTTACACATCATTAACTTAAAATACAATTATAACTTAAATCTAAATATATACAATCATAATAAAAAAAAAAAATGGACAAAAGAACAAGAAGCAAGTCAAGGGAAAGTCTTGCAGATAGAGAGGACCAATCTGATCAGGGCGACGCTTCCACAATTACTGAACAACCCGACACACCGAAAGAAGAAACGAGTATAAATCTCAATTCTTTGGCTGCATTAATGATGAATATGCAACAAAAAATGACGGAAAATAATGAAAATTTTAAACAATTTATAGTCGACAACAACGATAAACAAGAAGCTAAGTTCAATCAATTTGTAGCAGAAAATAATGAAAATTTTAAACAATTTGTAGCAGAAAATAATGAAAAACTAGATGCTAATAATAAAAATATAAGTCAGTTAGAAACTAATTTAAATCAAAAATTAGAAATAAATAATGAAAATTTTAAACAATTCATTACCGACAATAACACAAGATTAGAGACTAATATCAGTTTAATAGAAGCTAACATTAATAGCAAATTAGAACAATTCAAACAGGATAAAAAAGAAATAAAAGAAGACATAAAAGGTTTAAAAGAAAGCCAAAAGAAGATCGAAGAAATAATGCACCAAACTCTTGAAGAAAGCGAGATAAAATGCTTGCTGAAAATGGACGAAACTTTAAATGTGCATAACCAACATTGGGCCAAACAATTGGAGAATACTTCACGGGAAATCTATGAAATCACAAATAATAAAATAATAACCGCAAACACGGAAACAAAAACCGAATTGACAAAGTCCTGTAACGAAGCACACACGAAATTTAACAATAAATTAACAGATTTTAATTTAAGTAATGAAATATCTTCGTTAAATTTGAAACAACATTTAACAGATAGTTTTAACACTCAGATGGGGGAACATAAGACATATTACGAACAGGAGATTAACCAAGTGAAAGATAATCTTGACATTATCAGAACGAACCAAGATATTAATAAAAATTCCTACGAATCCGAATTGAGAATAATAGAAACGAAGATTAAAAGATATACTGCGTCTGTTAATTGTATAAACACAGGAGGTCCAACCACTAAAATAGAAAACCTTACTCATTTCGACGGGGATATTACGCATGTACACCCCATGCTTTATTTGAATGGACTCCTGCGTTACTTAATCGACATTCCGGACAATAAACAAAAGATAGATATAATAAGAGTTACACTTAAAGATAGTGCTCAGGAATGGTTCTTACGCCTAGAAGATCACTGCGAGGACGTAGAGAAATTCGTGTCGCTATTTAAAAGGAATTACTGGGATGAAGCGCAACAAAATCGTGCAAAAATTAGACTTTTGACCGGTAAATATCGAATGGGCTCAATAACTAGGGAGATATATGCTTCGAGAATTTACAATCTTTGTAAACATATAGCTGATATGGAGGAATCAACCATAGCACGACAGTTACTTAATCACTTCATTTATTCGGATACTCAAGCCATTATTTGTCAACGTGTCAATGATATGGACTCGTTAATAGAAATTTTACGAAGATTAGATGACTTCGCAGAGGGTAATCGTGGTTCATTCTTGCCAGCGCAACGGAATGCAAACAACAATCCATATAATACATCTTATAATCGACCGAGTAATAGCAATTATAACAATACACATAATCAATCATCTAGACAATATTATTCTCAAAATAGTCGACCGAATCACTTACAAGAAACAATTTCGTATAATAACAACAGGTCAAATAACAATTATCCTCAGGCGAATCAAGCAACAAATCATAACAACACGAATTATAATAACAACCAAGCAAGCCCTCCTCCAAATTATAACAATTATCCAAATCATAGTAACCATTCTACAAATCCTTTTAATAATTATAATAATAGACCTAATGTTTCGATTAATCCACACCCTAGTAATAATTATAACAATAATACGCGTGCATATGATGCTAACCGCACAAATAATTATAACCAGTATAATAACCAGCCGGTAAGAAGAGGAATGAATAATTACAGATACCGAAATAGAGGACGTGTTAATAACTACTGCAGGAGACCATTGTCACCATCGCCCTCTAGAGAAGAATCGAAGGTTGTACAAAAAAAAACGTCAATTTCGGAAATGGATCTATATTCGAACCCGACACCAAGCACCTCGACTCAAAAACATTAATTAAACGCAACTGTAACTACCCCTCAAAATTAAATAATATAACTTTTTACCAACCCCTTGAAGAGTTCATACACATAGAAGAAAGTGGAACCCATGATATAGACACGCACTCTCTTCCTATAATTAAAATTAAATTCACGAACATAGTACTAAGCTGTTTAATAGATACGGGAGCCGAAATAACGTTATTAGAAGAGAAAAAGGCAATCTTAATCGATGACTATGAGAAGAAAATTATACGAACTAAGGGAACTGATTTAATAGCCGCTAATGGGAAAAGAATGGGGAAGATTCAAAAAAGAATATGTACGGAAATAACGGTGAAAGACAAGGAATTTGTCATACATTGCTACATAATAGGAAAACTGCAATACGATTGCATAATCGGGATAGATAACATAAAAGATTTGAAAATGATATTGGATTTCAAAAGAAAAATAATAAAGATAGATGAAATAGAAATAATGATGGAGAAACAGTTATCTGAGGAAGAAATATATGAATATAATAATTTTAAAGATAAACATTTACAAAAGAAGATTAATAATATTTTACAAGAAAGATTGGATATAAATAGTTATGAAAATGAATGGAGTAATAAGGAAGAAGGAATAAATATTAAATGGAATAATGATGATAATATATACGGATTGGAAGAAAAAGAAGATGGAATAGGAATGCAGAATGTAGAGGAAATGGATGTTAGAAAGGATTTAAATACCCTCAGAACAGTAAATAAGTTAGAAGATATAGAGGAAATAATTAAACAACAAAATATACCATATCATTTGATCCCACCAAAATTAATAAAAATTTTATCTGACAATTTAACGTTAATAAATGATGTAGTAGTATTCGCCCGTAACTATCAGCATGTAATAAGAATAGACAATGACAACCCATTATCGAGCAGGAATTACCCCATACCATACCATTATCAGGAAAAAGTTAATATAGAGCTTAACAGATTAGAAGAATCTGGTATTATCGAAAAATCTAATACGTATTTCATCAATCCCATAGTTATTGTACAAAAAAAAGATTTAACGTTAAGAATATGTTTAGATGCGAGAGCACTTAACAAACGTATCAAACCTGAATATGAAATGCCTCAAAATATAGATATACTATTAACGAAATGTGGTAACAAAAACTATTACAGCAAATTAGATCTAAAAAACGCATTTTGGCTAATAAATTTGGAACCCAATTCTAGAAAATACTGTGGATTTTTAATAAATGGAATAGTTTATCAATTTAGAGTCTGTCCGTTTGGATTAAAAACTTCACCTGCAGCTCTGATTAGATTTTTACACCGCATATTAGATAAATATGATAATTTCGCACTTCATTATTTGGATGACATAATAATATTTTCCGAAACTTTAGATCAACATCTGGAACATTTGAAAATAATATTAACCACTTTATGTACTGAAGGTTTAAAATTAAATTTAAGTAAATGTCAATTTTTCAGAACAGAAATTGATTATTTAGGCTATATCATAAATAAAGACAACATCTTCCTAGACCATACTCGACTGGATGAAATTAAAAACTTCACTCGCCCGAAGAACTTGAGGACATTACGAGGATTTTTGGGAGTTCTGAATTACTATCGAAAATTTATTACTAACTATAGCGAGAAAACTTTACCACTATTACAATTACTAAAGAAAAATACGAAATGGAATTGGACTTCTAAGTGTGAAAAATGTTTTATAGAACTTAAAGAGAACTTTATTGAGAACTTGAAATTACATCATCCGGATTTTTCTTTGCCTTTTATTGTGAGAACAGATGCTTCGCACCAGACCATTGCTGCTGAACTAGTTCAACTGAAAGGAGATACGGAAATTCCTATACATTTTATATCCCGAACTTTGAATGCTTGCGAAATACGATATACAATCTCCGAAAAAGAAATGCTAGCCATAGTATATGCAATAACAAAGCTCAGATATTATTTAATTGGTAAAGCATTCATACTAGAAACCGATCATAAAGCGCTCATAAACATCATGAACTCTAAATTAAATAATAGTCGTATCTATCGGTGGACATTGTTAATACAACAATTTGATTTCGAAATTAAGTACAAGCCTGGGAAAGAAATGATAACAGCAGATGTATTAACAAGAAAAGATGGAGAAATGAAGAAGCAAAGTATATGCATAAATCTGGTAATGTTACAAAAGGAAGGTTTATTTTCATTGGATAGGGTAAGACAAACACAATTAACACCAGAATTTGACCCTTTGCGAAAGATTATCAGTGAGGGAAGACAATTTAAAGGTATGTTTATTAGAAATGGTATCATAATTAAGAACATAGGTGATAATGAATTGTATGTTATAAATGAGGAACACACCAGAGAGATAGCAAATTATCTACATTACAATTACACACATATTGGAGCGAGAAAATGTTGGCTCGTGTTTAGAGAAGCGTATTTTTGCACAAACGATGAGAGAATTATCAAAAGCGTGACAAAACGATGTCAAACATGTTTATTCGCAAAAGACAAAAATCGAACAAACTCAAACTGGAGTAGTAATATTATTGCATATGATAAATTAGAACTTATATCAATAGATTTCTTGTCAAATCTCATCCAAAGCACTAAAGGATACAAGAACATTCTAGTAATATGTGACATTTTCTCTAAATATATCAAGTTAATACCAACAACAAAGTGCAATACTGATACGGTCCTACAAGCACTCACTGATTACTTCATCCAATATGGAACTCCACAAGCAATACTCTCAGATCATGCGACCTATTTTACGAACGACAGGTATAAGGAATTTTTACATACAAGAAATATAAAAACCTATTACACATCGATACGCCATCCACAAGGTAATCCCTCTGAAAGGTACATACGTGAAACATTAAAATATCTCAGAATTTTACTGGATGAAAATCATAATCGTTGGGCTAGACATCTTTCACAAATAGAATTTGTTTTGAACAACACCCCCAGCACTGTACATAACCACTGTCCAATAACAATTTTTACAGGAGAAGCACCACATAGACCATGGGTAGAGCCAGAGTTAATAAATTTATCGGAACGTACGGAAGAGGTCAGACAAAAATTGATAAAACGAAAAAGTAAATGGGAAAAGAAACAGAATGACAATAGCAAGAAATACAAAACGTATGAATTAGGTGATCGAGTTATAGTTAAAAGCTTAAGAGTGTCTAATGCAAAACTGAAAATAATGGGTAAGCTATTGAAGGCCTATCAAGGACCTTACATAATCAATCAGAAATTAGGCTATAATACATATGAACTAATCGAACCAAACACCGATTATATAAAGGGGAGATATCACATATCAATGCTACAAGATTATATAGTATAGAAACTAATTTAAATAAAAACTAAACACATATAAATTTAATACTAACAAAACAATATTAATAATTTCAAAATAGTTATAATGTAATATACAGTTACACTTGAGAGACAAAAAGGGGTAGTTTACAGTTCGAAAAACCAAAACAATATAAGACGAACAGAAAATTCATATACCAATATCTACACACAAAAACAGGCGAACTTTATTTACAATAAAAAGGAAAATTTAACATAATTAGAGCTTGTAAGTTTTAGGACTAATAAACAATCACTGAAAGAAAAATATTCGGAGACAAAAGTAATATGATATATATATGGTAAAGTTAAACTTCAAAAGAACAATTATTATACATTTATAGGGTACAAATATAAAATTAAACAACACAAAATGAATATCCAAAGAAATTAAAACTTATTAATAAAATTACTAAAATTATGATAAATATAAATAATATAGTTACTAGTCCGAAAAATAAAGTAGAATAAGAAGTTATATAAAAAGAAATATTAAAACGACGTAAATAAAATAAACATTAATACTACATGTGCCATAACGTTTAAAGTTAGACAACCATATATACTCGAAAGCTTATTTTTATATACAAGTCAAATTTCTATAAGAAAAAAAAAATAATCAGAGATATTACAAATAGTTTAAACTTAAAGAAACAAAAATAACAAAGATATATATATATACCAAATAAAGGAATCTAAAGGAAATACCATTTACAATTAATCTTCGACCAGTTAATTTATCCTGCTAATGTTATTTTATAACTTCAGAATTCCTATTTCAATGAAATGAAGATATACTTAATTAGATAAGCTTACTTGTCAAGACTATGACGCATTATCTAATTAATGGGGAAATTGTAGTGATTCAAGCCTACATAAGAGGATGCCTAGAACAAAAATATAGAGTTAAGATATTAATTGTTAATTTTTAGAATAAGTCATTGTCAGAACTGCATTTTTCTCATGCCAAATCAATAAAGTTAATACCGCGTTTTTAATTTATCAAATTTGTATAACACACTCATTGTATTGCTTGTAATCTATTACTATAATTATTTTCATTTACATATTCATGTCACCGAAGATATTTAACTTAATTGATTGGAATTATATGTCATATTTTGGACATAGCTGTACTTTATTTTTGAATCAGATAAGGCGGGAATAATCCCTAATGTAATTAAGGTATTTTACGGAGATTTAACATTCAAAATATATTTTTATAAATTGTAAAATTAAATTATCAATTTATATGAAATGTCAAAACGATTGGTAATAATAATTTTGATTTATCAATTAACGTAATTAAATACATATAAATAAACATTCAAAATAGAAAGCCTGGAAAATCAACAAGAAAAAAAGAAGAGTGTGGGTGAATAAAAAATGGATATAACGCGTCGAATTCATATAAAATTAATGAAGCTAAAATTAAGTGAAAAAAAGTAAATAAACTAGTGAATTCTCACCAAATTATATATTCTACAAGTTTCCTATCCACCAGAGATAGTTTTACGAAGTTTAACCAAACCTGGACCTGCCAAATCGCATATTAAAGAATATCCTGTTTCGAGGGGACGCTTAACCCGACTATAACGATACCAGCCTTTTCTAACACCTTTGAGCCCGTTTTTACCTGCCTATAAAGTCCTGAATCCCCATTGATCATCCTGGAGAAACCATCAACATCAATTTTGAGTATTTGTTTATATTTTATTTTACCTAAAACATAACCATATTTTTTTTTTACACGTAAAGAATAATCGTTCATATTTCATATGGATACTAATATTGTTAGTATTTAGTTCATTTATAGTAATATAGGAAAAATACAGTTCTTTTCCGTACTTTTAAAGCTAAATTACCTCAACCAAATGTTTATTTGAGTTTTTGCTATTTCAAAGAGTATATTTAACCTTAATTTAACTATATCAGATCACGTGACTTTGCATGCATTTATTATTCTGTTACATCATATATTTAAACTTACCTGTTGCATTAAAATTCAGATTAAACTTGTGATTTCAACAGTTAATCCACTTGTTTTATTATTGTTATTTATTACGGTAGGTTTTCCACTTCGAATAACTTGTATTGAAAGTTTATACTTATATTTGATCAACGTACCGAACTTACTAATTACACATACGTTAATCGTAATCAAAATATACAAGAGCTAGCCGGTGCATTGAACAACACCAATAAAGTATTTAATAATAAGTATATCACACAAAGGAGATTAGTAAAAGTAAAGTATAAGTTGTTGTTTTTATAATATCCATGTTAAAATATATTGCACTTATGTCAACTGTATCAATGCAACGAAGCGCCATCTATATATATCATCTATAACTCCTTACGAGTATACTAAAATAATTGGTATTTTCAATGTAATCAATTTATTTACTTTATTTTTCAAAAGAAAACCATATCTTTTGGTCCTATTATCTTAAGGACTCGTTGGAGTTGTTACAATATATATATATATGCCTTGCCATTCTCCGTTTTTGTTGTCTAACTATTTTTTGAATACTAAGGCTTAATTTATTATTATTAAACTGGATGTATCTTTGAATAATTTTATCCATGAAAACTACAATTGTATAAGCATGACATTAATATCTTGTCATTTATATTTTATATTCTTTGAGAAAGGCATCACTTACCGAAACATGTAAGATTGTTTTAAATATATGCATTTTTGAGTAAAACCAGACCAACTAATTAAATCTACCATAAAATACAAAGATCACGAAATAATTGAATTGCATTATGCAGAAAGGGCGGAAGTCAAAATAACACAATTTGAGAAAACTAGAAAAAGCCTTTTTTTTAAACGTACTAGCTTTATTGCAATAAATTTCTTAATAGTGTTACGATGTATCTGTAACTGTTATTTGATCACGTTATTTTATAACAAACGTCTTCTAAAAAAAAATTTTTGGGCTTATAAAAAAGTGACATGCGCCCTTTCTGCAAAATGAGAAATAAAAACGTGGTAAACTGAATGAATTTTTATTACTTTCGTAAGCAAAACATACAAAAATAGTGGGATAAAATGTAGTAACCTGAAAACAATGAACTAAACTTTATTATACTTCTACATTTTCATTATTGTTACAACATGTACTTGGCCATAATAGTATTAAATCGTAAAATGGTTTGTACTCCTCTGGTACAAATGCAGCACACTTTTTGATGTGTTCCACCTTATGATGCTTTATTGGAACTTTTTGTAGAGGGTATGCCGGAGTTGTGGGTAAATTTGCAATTACAACCCTTCCAGGTTGCTTTAACTGAAAAGTATGTTTCATGAAACTGTCGATATACTGATAAACTTCCACTCGACCAGGATATTGAGAATCATACAAGAAGCTTGAGAAAGTGCTGATATTAAAATGAATTTTATTTTGTCGCGGAATGTCTTTAGACTGAGTTTCTTGTGATGTACAGTTCTGGCCACCAGTTTCTAAAATTGATTATATCTGTTGTATCAACTTCTTTCACCGTAAATTTTTTTGAATTACTACTGGTAATAATGAGTTCTGTTATTTGATGGATCGTATTGATTCTATCATGCTTTTGTAAGTTTCTTTTTATTATGGCGAAGTCTCTATCACAATGGAGAAACGAATGACCTCGAGAATAATGTATAATTTTAGAGAATCGTCTACTATCAGTTAAATTTTATTTAGTTTATTTTGTCCCCAGCAATTGTCAGAAAACAGTCGAAGTTCCTTTACACTCTCTGGAGTTTCTTTCAAATAAGCCAATAGAAACGAACAAATTTCGTCAGCTGTTTTCTTGGCTTATCCTTCATGATAAATGTACAGTTTCGCTGTATTTTGTTTGACATTATGAATGCAAAAACATGAGACCGTCAACTGATTGTAGTAAAAGACGTCTCCCACGGAAGTTTTAGGTAGCTGCATATTTTGCATGAAATCGAAACATAATGTCAACACCTCTTTATTATCCTTTTCTTCTACCTCACTTTTTAGTTTTGAAAAAAATTTCTTACTTCGACGTTTATGTACTACTAACTCAGCAACTGCTGTTCTTTTAGCTGTATCATTTAGATTTCTATCTTTAATTTTATTATTAAAAAGTTCACAAGTAGAACAAACGTCAATCTGAGGTCGACCAAAAGACAAATTAAAATTTTCACGGAAGAAGTTCCTATAAGATGCATAACTAATATTTAAGCCAACATATTTTTCTGTAAACAAGTCGAACATTATTTTTATGTTAAGTTGACTGTCTAAATATTTCACTTCTTTTCCAGAATAGTGGCTTAATTTGGTGGGAAAAGATTCCACATGACGTCTCATACACAGCTTTACATCCTCTGATAGTGCATTGTCACTTGACTTCTGTCCACGCAGGTCTCTTGGGGTTTGACCTAGTATAGTAAGCTCCTTGACTCTTCGAATGCGTTTTTCAGACACAGCATACAAATTTAGAAACGCCTTTTGACAAATTTGTATTCTAGAAGTACCTTTTAAACCAAAATGTTCACATGAATGGGACTTAGGTTTATAATGTTCTACCTGACGAGCACGCCGCTGCTTTATGTCGTAAACTTGCATACTGCCTTGCAAGAAAATGTCTTGCTCATCTTTTGTTTGGAATGAATAAAATCGATTAAAAATCTGTTATCTCTCTTCTTCTGTAAACTTATCAAAAGATTTCTCTTTACAGCTGCAATACATAATATGCTGTACTCGTAAGAAATTTAACAAAACCATAGTAATAACCTACCTGCATGCTAATCCCACTAGTTTTAATGGAATTTGTTTGTTTCTATAGTTCTTGTATGCAGTACCTTCCACGCGTGATTTCTTCATTACATTTCTTTTGTATTTGCTAGGATCTGCTTTTCTTTTCTTCGGTTTAGAAGTAACTTCCATATTTTTGGTATTTTATGTAAATTCACACTGTTAGACCCTAATTGTACTAAACTTGTTTAACTATAACCACATAGCACACAATAAATTATTATACTAACCTCACTTATTGACATGCAGCTGCTGACCTATTGGGTCATTACGTTATGCATAAAACTTGCTATTACTGATATCCGATACATACATACTGTAAACCAGACATAAGCCATTTTTACGAATTACGGTAGATATACGTCGATAAAGTAAATTTTCCTTGAAAACGCAATTCATGACAAAAATGATTTGCGCCCTTTCTGCATAATGCAATTCAATTATCTATATCCATATATATATATATATATATATATATATATATATATATATATATATATTTAGTGTTTATAAGAATTTAAAATTTATTTCTTATTTATTTTATTGGCCGTGTGCATAATATTAAAATAATAAGATTTTTTTTGGTTTAGCGACCTTTATTGAATTCAATTTATTTAAATAAACGACGTTTCGACTTTTTGTGTATAATTCAGTCTTTTTCAAGTGATTTAGAACTAAAAAAAATACAAAACGAAAGGTAAGAATTATATTTACATTATATGAAAGAGTTAAAATTAAAATAATGTTTAGAGTAAAGAAAAAGAAAATTTAAAATTTAAACAATTTGAACAATCCGACGCTTGGCGAATTCTGCTTCGCAATGATAGGAAGAGCCGACATCGAAGGATCAAAAAGCGACGTCGCTATGAACGCTTGGCCGCCACAAGCCAGTAATCCCTGTGGTAACTTTTCTGACACCTCTTGCTGAAAACTCTTCAAGCCAAAAGGATCGATAGGCCGTGCTTTCGCAGTCCCTATGCGTACTGAACATCGGGATCAAGCCAGCTTTTGCCCTTTTGCTCTACGCGAGGTTTCTGTCCTCGCTGAGCTGGCCTTAGGACACCTGCGTTATTCTTTGACAGATGTACCGCCCCAGTCAAACTCCCCGCCTGGCAGTGTCCTCGAATCGGATCACGCGGGAGCATGTGTCGGCGATCGACGCACGATAAGCGCGTGAAGGCGAATCGCGGTCTCACGCCACTCTACGCGCTTGGCTCGAGAACACCGTGACAGCCGCCGTCAAGACGAACGGCGCACACGTTCCGCCTCACCGAGTAAGTAAAGAAACGATGAAAGTAGTGGTATTTCACCGGCGACCGAAGTCTCCCACTTATGCTACACCTCTCATGTCTCCTTACATTGCCAGACTAGAGTCACGCTCAACAGGGACTTCTTTCCCCGCTAATTTTTCCAAGCCCGTTCCCTTGGCAGTGGTTTCGCTAGATAGTGGGTAGGGACAGTGGGAATCTCGTTAATCCATTCATGCGCGTCACTAATTAGATGACGAGGCATTTGGCTATATATAACTTTAATTCTTAAGCTTTTTCCATAGTTGTACATGGATACATAACATGATCTTAATAACTAAACATTACATGTATGAGACAAGGGCGAGGGTAATCAAAGCTGGCCGACGCAGCACGCCACCGAGGCGCCATTCGCCCAGCATTACAATCCTGGCGAAAGGGCGCCCCGTCGCCAAGAAAAAGAAAATCAATACATACATTAACCAGCCAAAAGGGCGACAAAATCATATCGCGCACAAAATGAAATGACATAATGAGAAATCGGCAAAACATCCGTAAGTAGGACAATGAGAAAGTGCAAACATAAAGGTGTACAAGTGTATAGGTGGACATTACTACAAGTAAATAAATAAAATGAAATGACACTATAGTAAATAAATAAAATGACATACAGACACATAATAAAATGGGACACTCTACAGACATTAAAATTTAAAAGTCACAGAGTCTGAAAAACGTAACGATGGGCGACAGCATCAGCCATGGGTCTATTAAACCGCTGCCGCACTCGACAGCACGCGCACACACACCACACCGAAGGCAGGAAACCACCGCCGCACAAACGCCACACACAAACTACGCAGGGGGAAACCAAAGGAAAAGGCCACCCGCGTAGGGGCACACGGGCGCGCACCAGAACACGGCCACCAACACGAAGTACAGATAGATCCCAGATGTCGGCAGCAGAGCTGTTGGGATGTTCCCATGTGGGTGTCGAGGCGTCCGTCGACGGGAGGATCGTCCCCAGATGCTATGGGACGCTTAAGAGATATAATCACTGCCGCCGCGACCAGACGGCCCGCATAAATGCCTGGTGAATAGATGGACCTCACTTGAGGCACGAGTGCACGCAGCTGGACTTCAAACCATGACCAATGTCCAACTGGTGAGATGTAAGGGAGTTGGCCTCAGGCCATATACCTCGTGCTCCCAAGATGAGGGGCAAGTGCTGGATGTTAACACCAGGCCAGCGGCGAGCCGCTGCCTGGGAGAATTTTTCGCCCATGTACCTCTGTCTTTTGCTGTCCCAGATATCCCGCATGTCGTCACCACCGTCCCATGATACCTGGACATCACACAAGACAGCTTCTTGGTTCGTCTTGTGTATGATGATGTCCGGCTTGAACAGAGTACCGTCCTGGTGACGAACATGCGGCTCCTCCTCCACGCGCCATCCCTTGGCGCGACAGTGCTTCGCCACCTTCCGGGCTATCTCATTGTGTCGTTCGATGCGTTCATAGTGGGTCACTGGACACTTCTGTAGCACGTGACTCAGTGACTCCACTCGATCACAACCCCCCCCCCCCGGCAACCCCTCTCATGAGGCGGGTTAGAGGGTAGGCCCTTAGTAGAGAGGTTGTTAGATTTTAACTGGATAGCCCGGACGAAGTCTTTCCCTGTCCAGCCGCGTGGTTTGGCGAAAATCCATCCGCGGCTGGCAGTGTCCTCCACTGCTCTCTCCAAACCTGTCGTAATTGGAGATTCCCATATAGCGGCCCTCCAAACCTCGGCCGCCGGAACGGCGCCAGAAAGGGACAGAAGCCTTTCCGCGAGTGATTAGAAATTAAGGGACGACCTTAATGCAGAAGTAATGTCATTGACGCCGCGCAAATTGTCCAAACGCGACGCGAACACTCTGGGGATCTCCCGCCGCAGTTCGGGGAAACCCAGACCACCGTCCCTGATACGCGCATATACACATTGATTGGGTGTGTGCACATTGAGATGTAAAACGCGCTTAACGGTCGGCCGAATCAATTTATCAGCGTCGCGCAATACGCTGGCCGTAACGCTGGGGTTTTGGAACCCATAGTGTAGCTTAGGGACGACATGGTCCCTCAACATGGTCACTTTCTGGTCGGGTTTCAGAGGGGCCCTCTCGATATAACGTAGCCAGTTCGTCAAGTTGAAGATAGTGGGACGCGAGGCTCCTGTGCTTGTGAACGTGTGCCCCAAATATCGGAAGCCGTTAATGTGGGCCGCGGTAGGTATTAATTGGCCATCCAGGCGTAAAAGGGCTTCGTCCTGGGGACGCATACACGTTTAACAACCGGTACCGCGACGCACACCGACTTTTTGGGGTTCAGCTCCATCCCCCTCGCTCGGAAGAAACCACTGACCATGTCAATGGTGCCCGGCAGATAAACATCATCGTCTTCCAAGAGGATATCGTCCGCGAAGACCAGGGCTGGGATCTTATGCCCGCCCATGCTGCCACCGATGTTGGTTTGGCCGTATAAACCGCACACAAATTCATCCACCACGGCGTTGAAAAGCAGGGGACTCAATGGGTCACCCTGGCACACCCCACGCTTCACTCACACCTCGCGCGTCATCGTGTCCCCGACGCGAAGAACGGTGGCGCTGCTGGATAACGATGACGTGATATAGCGCGTAGTCCCCGCATCGACCCCCAGGCGCGAAAGAGCACGAACGATCGAGTTGTGTGAGACCGTGTCAAAGGCCTTCCGCACATCCAGCGACACGACGTTATGTCGCTGGGTCGCGGCCCTTCTTTCGCGCACATAAAAGTCCAGCAGCAGACTGTTGACGAGGGTGCCCTCCACGCGGGCAAAACCCTTCTGGGCGGTATGAAGGGTTATGGGGTCCTCCAGACGCCGAGCGACGATCCGGTGCAGTAGCCGTTGGCAACAGGACGATAACGTTATTGGCCTCCAATTGGCTGGATCGCGTCTATCCCCCTCCTTGGGGATTAAGGTGGTTCGCAGACGCGTCCATGCGGAAGGAATAATTCCACGATAGAAAATGATGTTGAACAGGACCTCCAGTAAAATTACAATTGTATCAGCTACGAAAAAGATTATAGCTGTAGTTAATAAAATTTATGTTGTCGAATTTGAAATAGAAAATAATAAATTTATCGGAGAATTTATTGTAGTAAAAGGCTTAGGAAGAGATGGGATATTGGGAATAGAGTTGTTAGATTAAATTAATACAACAATAGATATTAATAAAAAGAAAATAATAGTTAACAATAATAATGTACAATGGATCTAGGAGGCTGGAGAGGAAGAGAAAATAATTAATAATATGGAGAAAATGAATAGTATGGATAATATAAATAATATGGAAGAAGATAAAGAAGTTGGAGTATTGGAAGAAAAGGAGTTAATGGTGTTAGAAGAAATGGAGAAAGAAAATGAGGGAGAGGTGGAATTTCCCGAAGATATTGATTCGTTGAAAATAGATTGTAATAAAGTATATGAAGAAGAAGTTAAATTAATAATAAAGAATAATATAGAATTAGTAAACAAGTTTCCCAGTATCGCCAGAAATTATCGACATTCGTTAGAAGTAGATGAGACAAAACCTTTTAAAATTAAAAATTATCCAATTCCAAAGAATATTCAACAACAGGTAGAAGAGGAAGTGAAGAAGATGTTAAATGATGGAGTAATTGAACGTGCTAAAACAAGGTATGTAAATCCATTAGTTGTGATTAAGAAGAAATCTGGAGACATTAGATTATGTCTGGATGCGTGCAGACTTAATGAACGGACAAAAGCTCAATTTGAAACTCCGATAACAATAGAAGCATTATTGGCGAAATGTGGCAATGCAAACGTATATAGTAAGTTGGATTTAAGGAGTGCTTTTTGGTTGGTGCCATTGGAAAAAGAATCCAGAAAATATTGTGGCCTTATGGTGAACGGTAGAGTATACCAATTTAGGACTGTACCTTATGGATTAAGTAGTTCTGCAGCAGCGTTAATAAGGGCTATGCAACAGATATTAGAACCGTACGAAGATTTTGTGATTCATTATATTGATGATATATTGATTTATAGCAGGAATTATAAGGAACACATGGAACATGTGAGAAATATAATGGAAGTATTGGTAAGAGAAGGATTAAAAGTAAATATTAAGAAGTGTAAATTTTTTAAAAGCGAAATGAAGTTTCTAGGGTATAATACAAGTCCTAGATATGTCAGTGTGGATCAAAGTAGGCTGGAGCTAATTAAAGAGTATCCACTACCTAAAAATGTAAGAATGTTAAGAGGGTTCTTAGGCATAATTAATTATTATAAACGTTTTATACCATACTTGGCACGAACAAGTGCACCGTTGTATGAAATGCTTAAAAAGAATGATAAATTTTGTTGGAATAATGAGAGAATGAAAGCTTTTGAGAATTTAAAGAATGAATTTTATAACCAGTTAGTTTTAATATTACCAGATTTTAATAAACAGTTTATATTAAGAGTAGACGCAAGTGATGTCGCAATTAGTGGAGTTCTAATCCAAATTAATAATGAAGATACAGAAGAACCGATATGTTTTATATCTCGAATCTTAAAAAGCTACGAAATTAAATATACTATTAGTGAGAAAGAAATGTTAGCTGTAGTACGCGCGGTTCAAAAGCTTAGATTTTATTTATTGGGCAAGAACTTCATAGTAGAAACAGATCATGCTGCGTTGACATCACTTTTGAGTACAAGGTTTAAAAATAATAGAGTGTATCGTCGGTCTTTGTTATTGTCAGAGTATAATTTTGAAATTAGGCATATAAAAGGAGTAGTAAATGTTAAATAAATAATAAAAGTAATTTTAATTATGTTGAACTAAATGAATATAATAGAGAATATGCTGAGGGGGCTTTTGAGTATGAGGTGATCCTTCAGGTCCAACAGGATGAAAGTTTTAATGTTTTAAGAGAGTTATTAAGAAATCAAGATAATTATAAAAGTTTTATTATGCGTGATGGGTTAATAATGAAAAATATTATAGATCAAAATTATGTAGTAGTTAATGATGAATATGCTCGAGAAGCAATGTTGCAAATACACGAAAATCATGAAGGATTGGTCACACATGTCCAGGAGGATGAGGATAGTATCAACCATACTCCAAATACTGTTACTCTGGAGTGTCCTTCGATTGTGATGTATGGGATAAAGCCTGCCAGACCCTGGAATCAACAAATGGAAAGGGTAGAAGACATGGAACAAATTTCAACCCAAGTGGGAAGAAGACTGGCAGAGCAAGGAAGAAATTATGTCAATAAACAAAATGACAAAATTACTGGCAGGACCAGATTCGAAGTTGGTGATGTTGTCATTGTAAGAAGTTATCGTCTTGGTAGACGTGACCAAGGAAAATGCCAAAAGCTCGATCTTCCTTATATTGGACCGTATCGAATCACCAGGCGTTTTAATGATGTTACGTACGAATTATACACAATGGACGGTCGTCGTAAGAAGGGGCGATACCATATTAGTGCTCAGCAACCGTTCGCTCCACAGGTGCACATCGAGGAAGATGGTCCAGAATGAAACTGTGCATCGCCTGAGTGCGGGGAACAGTAGTGACAGTGCGAGAAACTGTTAATTTTCTGTGAGTACGGAAAACTATATGATGAATAAGATTTTGACTTGTCCAGGCTTATCCATTATATAATAATTTTCTGGAAATGCTATGGATTTTTCCCTAAATTATATTTAAAATTTATTAAAAATGTATGTACCATTATTTTTTAACTTGATTATATATTAATGTGTAAGCAAAAAACTTGTATTATTGAAGGACGGCTTGATGTGCAAGCCATAGCGGGTGATGTGGACGGACAGACGAAGTTAAACCTTTAGACAAGAACGTTCTTTTTATTTGAAAAATATATAATTATATATTTAAGTAAATTCGGGTTGAATTTATTGTATTAATTAGTTGTTGGTGGTTTATATTCAATTCCCGTATATTCTACGAGATTGTGTTGTCGTAATTTTGATTGTATTTGATTAAACAACGTTTTCTTGTCTACGTGTCTCATATATAAATTTTTATGTAAGTAAAAATATAAGATATCTTATTAATTCAAAAGGTTTGAATATTGTATTTCAATTGTATTAATATTGTTATTTAGAGATTTAGTCTTAATTAGTTGAGATAAATGACAAAGAATATTTTTAAAACTTCTACGTAAAAAAATATAACTGTAAAAATTTTATACGTTGGGAAGTTCAAGGCTATTTTTTCATGTGTTTGATGTTTGCACATGCGTTAGAATTGATATTAGAGAGACTTGCTCATCGCAGGCGGCGGGAGATTAACAAGCAGCTGTTGAAAAGATCGTTGTTTTGAAACACGTTGTTGCTTAATGTTTTTTATAGTCGTTAGCATTCCCATTTGCAAATCCGTCAATTCTGTTTCACTCATATCTCGTATATATGGAAGTAAGGACAATAGTAGTATTTCATAGTCAGAGCGAGGATGATGTGAGCATGATTCAACTGATTTTCCTTTTTTTTTAGTTCCGATAGAATCTCGCGCTCTAATTGTCTTTTCGACTTCGTCCGATAGTCATTTGAAGTTGCTGAACGAGTTAATGGAGTGGTCTGTACCTGCGACAATGATTTAGGTTGATTTCCCGTAGATTCAGTTGGCAGCTGTGAATCTGTTAACTCCCCAACTTCAATGCTGTTGTATTCTGTTCCAGCCTGACTAAAATTGCTCCCTGTCTCAACCTTCTGTGCTATCTTCAGCAAAAATTGGAGATGTTCGCTGTATAAATAACTTCTTTTTGCTACTTGGCCGCTTTTTGTTCTCAATGATCTCAGAAAAGAATCTCTTATATTAGACCATTTAGCCATAATAATGTCTCCTACAGAAAACAAGAAAAATTAATTAACTAAATTTTTTTTCTAGGCATTTAGCTACCGAGTGCACATTGACATAATTGCATTATAATTATAGAATTGGAATATATACTTTAAACAAAAATATAAACCTTGTGTGTAGCCAAATATGGGACACTTTCCGACCCAAACATCTCAAAGAAATGAAACAAGAGGACTGGAGAGAAGTTGCCAATAAATTCCAAAGTAAAGCCAATTTTCCTATGTGCCTTGGAGCTATTGGTGGAAAACATGTTCGGATTGAAAACTTTCCTCATGCAGGATCTATGAATTTCAATTACAAGAAATATTACTCTGTAGTCCTTTTGGCAATTGCCGATGCAGATTACAATTTGTTATTCGTGGATATTGGAGCATATGGAAAGGATTGTGCTTCCTCCATTCCATTCTTCAAAATATTGAGTTTTGGAGAAGACTAATGAATATTGAATTAGACATACCAGAAGCAAGGCAAGACCTTTAACACGAGAAATGGGCCTAAAAGTTCCTTATGTTTTTGCTGCCGATAATGCGTTTGTAATGAATTTTAAGAGATTTCTCAAATCATAATTTGAGTATCAAACAACGTGTATTTAACTATAGGCTATATTAGAGCTCGTAGATATGTGGAGTACGCATTCGAAATTTTAAGCAACAAACGGAGAATATTTCACAGAGCAATTAATGTTTCCAAACTTTTTTCAAAAAATATTATAAACGTTATTGTATTATATAACATACTATGAAAAAACGATGGAAGTTTTGTTAAATAAAATAATAATAACATTTACCTGTCTTTTTCTTCTCCGCTTGGGATAACTGCTCATATCCATCTTCTAAAAATAGAAATATCTCCTGCCAATTTTTGTCCCGAAGTATTTTGTTTTTATTGTTTTCTTTTGTTTTTTCCCAAATACAGGGTTTAGATTCTATGAGTTCAATTAATGTCGCAATGCCATACTTGAAACCGGCTATATTTATTAATTTCAACTATAAAATAAAAAAATTCAACACTACTCACAAAAATAAAAATGCTAAACTAGCGGCGACATGAGTGGAAGGACTGCTGCTCTCCGACATGTCGTCACCAGTAACGACACGATACCAACATGTCGACGAGAGTGAAAGCGTTCCCATTTATTTATATGTGATTACGCGCCCACCGACATCGTTGTCGTAGCGGTGCCGTGTCGGTAAATGTGAAAACGCCCAAAGCCAGCAAGATAAGTATATTTTTATATTAATAAATAAATGTATATACCGGGCAAATGTATTAATCATTTGTGGCGACAACTATGTAAGAATAGGATAAATTTCCACATATGTAAAAAAAAACTTTATATTTCTAATAATTCAATATTTACACCCTATTATATTCTTCTTCTCTTCGTCTTCTCTGTTTTGGGTTGGACGCCACTACGCCCAGGCACTTGAGCACACTGCTCTTTGTACTATCCCCAATAGATCTCTCAATTCCACTCTGTTAGTCTTTGTCCTCGATAAAAGCCACTATCCTTCTCAGGGGAAGTTTGAGTACACTCGAAGGATTCAATAGATCCCTCCCGAAATATTTCTGTCTGAGTTCCTTCAGTTCCTCACACGTGCATATTACATGAAGGCTAGTTTCCTCCTGTTTTTCACATCTCCTACACCAGGGC
The DNA here is from genome assembly GCA_935421215.2 of Melolontha melolontha. NCBI lineage: Eukaryota > Metazoa > Arthropoda > Insecta > Coleoptera > Scarabaeidae > Melolontha > Melolontha melolontha. Next base: position 81,693,048 of record OW285241.1, read on the forward strand.
TCGCTAACCAAGCCCATGGTGTACAAATGCTTCCTTAAAGGACAATGTCCGGTTATTAACCCGGTAATTATTTTAATTTCTTTTTTGCTACTACGAATTAGATTGGCTGAAAACTTTCCGTCCAGCCCCCTTAGTAGTGTTTTGGTATGGAGTTGACCTTCCGTTAACCTCCATTTATTTTTATGTTCTTTTTATAGCCATAACCAGATCTCCCTTTTAGCGGAATCCTTAGTGATTCCACATACAGGTTCTGGTCCTATGAAGTTCCTATTAGTACCTTCTTTGGCCAGTTTGTCGGCTATCTCATTGCCTTTAGTTTCCTCATGTCCTGGCACCCATATCAGCGACACTGTATTGTCTTGTGCCAGGTTATTAAGGACCTGTTTACAATATTTCACCAGCTTAGACCTGGTAGATGGGTTCATAATGGCTTTAATAATCGCTTGACTAACACTCATTATGTTAATTTTTTTGCTTGCGCAGCTGGCTTCCCGAATTTCATCGGCGCAGGCTGCGACTGCTAACAATTCGGCCTGGAAAACCGTAGTATGTTTCCCCAGACATATCGATATCTTCCTTCTAGGGCACATTCCGCATATGCCTGGACGTGCCCCCTGACTAGATTGTGATCCGTCAGTGTACCAGGTGCCGGCACCACAATCGATCGAGCGACTTTTTGCCTGTTCCCTGGTCGGTATAAGTATGTTCAGCTTAGCTGTAAACATAATTTCAGGTGCCATACTGTCCACCGGAATTTGAAATATCGACTCTTCCAGTATAGTTCCTGTGATATCTGTATGGCTCCCTACAACCTTGTTAGGACACCATACGTCATTGGCCTTCAGCCTCAGTATCGCAGCCATTGCCTCCGCCCTTATAAATAGTTCCAGCGGAGGGAGACCCACGATGGCCTCCATGGAAGCGGTTCCCGTGCTGTTCATAGCTCCCGTGATTCCCTACAGGGCCTGTCGCTGGAGAGTCGTGAGGAGCCCCACCGACGATGTCCGCTCCATCCTCCTCCACCAGGCAACTGCTCTATAGGTATCGTTGGTCTTATTACTGCTGTGTACAACCAGTGTACCACATTTGGTTTTAGTCCCCAGGTTTTGCCAACAGCTCTTCTGCATCTCCAGAAGAGCTGCGCCGCCTTGTCTGCCACTTTGGCTAGGTGTCTGCTCCAATTCAGTTTCGCATCAAGTGTTATGCCTAGATACTTCACTTCATTGGTTAGTTCTAACTCTTGTCCAAACAGCTTTACGCTGCCCAGATCATTTAGTTTTCTCATGTTGGTAAACGCTACCAACTTGGTTTTTTGAGGATTGACAGTTAATCCCTCCTCAAGGCACCATCTTTCTACAATTCGCAGAGCATTTCGCATGATGCTCGCCACTGTCCCCGGGAATTTCCCCTGGGACACTATAACAATGTCATCGGCGAACCCCTGCGTCCATATTCCCTGGTCATTTACTGTCCTGAGGAGATTATCCACTACTAGACTCCATAGTAGGGGTGACAATACACCTCCTTGAGGACACCCTTTTGTTGTCCTCATGGAGATCGTTTTGTTTTGCATTTGGGCATGAACTACTCTGCTACACAGCATGTTATGAACCCAGTTGCATGTGGTGCTTTTTATTTATTTTTTTTTTTCGATCTCTTAAAGATCGAATAATAGAAGACATCGAGGTGTTATCGAAAGCTCCCTCTATGTCTAAGAAGACTGCAAGTGCAATTTCCTTGTAGTGTAGGCTTCTTTCGAGCCCTCTCACCAGGCTATGCAGAGCACCCTCACCTGATTTTCCCAACTGGTATGCCCATTGCAGTGGGTGTAGAGGAGATCTATCCAGAGCCCCTTCTTTAATATTTAAATATATCATTTTTTCTATAGTCTTCAACATAAAAGAGGTAAGACTTGTGATGTCACCTGGTCCCGGAGGTCACATCGATGCTTATACACCGAAGGTTTACCAGTATAATAAATAATAGGCGGAACAACGATTAAATAACAACATATATTTAATAAAGATAATAACAACGTTTAACAATAAAATAACACTACATTATACTTATTAGGCACTAGTCTAGCAGGGACTCTAACTCACTGGCTCAGACTGTGACTCTGTCTGTCGAGACTTCTGAGTGTCTCGTTATATACTAGAGTATGTCCCCTAGTTACCTGTTTACAAGATAAACATAATGTGGTGAAAGATCATAACTCACCGAGGCCGTGTTCTCGAAAGAGATGTTTGTACATACATGACCTGGTTTAGTTACTGCAGACTAATTGGTCTAAATGATTTAGGGTGGGTATATGTTACTTTTCAAGGCTTCGGAATAAACACTACCCTAGTTTCTCTCCATGCCCTAGGGATATAACCCATAGCATGGCTAGACCTGAATATCTCCAATAAAGGACCCATAATTTCACCAATTCCCTCTTTCCCACCCTATTATATTACATAACACCCTATCCCTATTTACTTAATAATTATTATTATTTATTATTCTTATTATACGAACAGCTACACCGGGTTAGTCAAAAGTATGGAATGGACGGTTTATAACAAAATGTCTTTATAAAAAATTTTTTACTAATTATTCTTCATTTCTTAGGCTACTCGTTGTTTTCTGTATGTCAACGCATTTCCATTGAAACATTTTTTTTCAAATGGCAACCATGTGTTTTTGCTGATTTCTATTCCTCTTTTTTTTCTTGAAATGACTTGATATTTTTTCATATGCTTTCATAACATTTTTTAGAAAAAATACTCATAATACTTTATTCACTCAAATAATATTTAACTCAAATTAAATGTTCAAACTGAAGACCCCTTGCAGCTTGACAATAATCTAAGCTATCACAGATAGTTGGTATTTCTTCAATTTCATGTCTGATTCTGGCTGCCAGGTCTTGAAAATTTTGTGGTTTTTCTTTGTAAATTTTATTTTTTGAATGCACCCAGAGCAAGAAATCTAGGGGACTCAAATCGCGCGACCTGGCAGGCCATTCAATAGGTCCTCGACGTCCTATCCAACGACCTGGAAAGACGTTATCCAGAAACAGGCGAACATCAACTCCATAATGAGGTGGAGCGCCGCCTTGCTGAAACCAAACATTGCGGTTTGGCATTCCTTGCCGATCTTCATCCGAAAATAAATGTGCAATGTCAGGCACAATGTGATCACGCAATAGGTTTAGATATCTATCTGCTGTCAAATTTCCATCTATAAAGTATGGACCTATTATGTGGTGCCCAATAAGACCAGCCCAGATATTAAGTTTTTGTGGATGCTGTGTATGGCGTTCCATCATCCAATGAAGATTTTCACTGGACCAGTAACGAAAATTGTGTCTGTTTCCAAATCCATTTAGATAAAAAGTGGCTTCATCCGAAAATAAAATGTGGTTTAGAAAATTTGGATTATTATTAATCATTTCCATTATTGTTGTACAAAACTGCATTTTTCTGTCAGGGTCATCTTCGTTTAGCTCCTGGAGAAGATGTATCTTGTAGTTCTTGTGTTTGTTCGTATTCGAACAACCGACGATTGACTAATATCATTATCCAAGCAAGTTGCGTGGTTGACGTAATTGGATTATCCGTAACGTTAAGTAATACAGCTAGAGCTTGATCTTTATTTGTGGCTGATTTTGGACGTCCAGACCTTGGCATATCTTTTACATTTCCAGTTTTTCTAAATTTTCTAACCAATTCAGACACATTCTTTCCGGATGAACGTTATTAAATAAATTACAAACATCTTGGTGTGAAAGTTGTCGATCTCCATAACCAACAATCATTAAGATTTCAATTCTTTCAGTTTCACTGAGTTTCACTATGTTTGCAAATTAAAATGAAACTATCCTTATTATATCAACTTATTGAAAGGTACTTCCCAATGACATTAAAAAACACAAAGGCCACTCTCATTTTTTTGAGAGAATCTGATTTTATATCACATTTTGCCGTTTATTGGAAATTATGATTTTACACAGAAATTTTGTTATGAAAGAATATGAAAAAAATATCAAATCATTTCAAGAAAAAAAGAGGAATAGAAATCAGCAAAAAAAAACACATGGTTGCCATTTGAAAAAAAAATCACGTGTCCATGGAAATGCGTTGACATACAGAAAACAACGAGTAGGCTAAGGAATGGAGAATAATTAGTAAAAAAAACTTTTATCAAAGACATTTTGTTATAAAGTTCATAATTACGGAAATAAACCGTCCATTCCATACTTTTGACTAACCCTATATATATATATATATATTGACGTAGTTCTAATAACGACAGCACTAAAGTTGCCTGGGAATGAAAAGGTGGAAATTAATATAAGGTAAAGGCATATCGTAACGCAGCTGTATGTGGACGCAACATGTGAAAATTAATGTCGAACTGTTAATAAATTAATATTCCGACAATTTATGATATTTTACGCATAATTATATTTATTTCAAAATTTACTTTTCATTTTCAGCGAAATATGGTTTAAAACATTAATTCGACATAATAACTGGTTAGAAAAGTGCATAAACCTTTAAATCACCGTTTAAACATATTTTTATATGCATAAAATAATTTTTTCTATGAGATATTCGTCATAGCATCATCAGGTGACGCTCATCCTAGTGCCCAAGTTTTTACAACGTAATAAAGTTAACCCGTACCTGGAAACACATCAAAAGTGCCAAATATAATATACACCGTACCAGACAAAAGAAAACCATCAGAATTCTCCAAGCTTATCCTTTACTCCTTCTGGCTGCATATCGAGACTCAAACCGAAGAATCCACCTTTCTTTGTGCCTGCTGCCATTCCTACAACCACAGGTCCTTAGTTTATTAGTTTAGTTATTAAAGCAATTAGCTTCGTTCTATATTATCACATTTAAAAATAATTAGAAGGTATCTTGATTTAACTAAAAGATAATAATCGTTTAAATATAATATAGTAAAGAATAAAATCAATTTAAAATACACATAAATTTACTTATCAGTAGTTACTGCCTATTTTAAACAATAAAATTAGATTACTTGGTATTTAATTTATAAACATAACCACACTATTATTAGTTTTAATTCTATTTCATCACAAAGTTATAATTTACAAATCGACCGAAAGAGTCCAAGTATTTCACCATATATGTATAGTTTTCTTTAATCCAATAAATGTTTTTATATGTAAAATATAAAAGTAGTGTTTTTTATTCATGCTCAGTGAAATCAAAATTATTAATGTTTGTGTAATTTTTTCAGCCATATTTGAGTGTCACTATCCACTGTGATCCTAAGATTAGAAAATTTAAATATTCGTTATTTATTTCATGCTCTCCGCGACATCTGTATTTAGCTGTGGATACTGCTACTTATCAGCTGATTATGCGTAGAGATTCATTTAAAATTCGTAAAGGCGCCCAATTCATAATGTCATCAGCATTTTACTTTAATTATTCTCTTACATTTAATATTCAGCCATCAGAATCTTAACATTTTGGCTTCACGCAATCGTGGGGCCTCCGTATCTTAACAATATATATATATATATATATATATATATATATATATATATATTGAGGTAGGACAAGTCTACACACAAGAATCCCTAGTGAAGATAAGATACAGATCATTAGGTAAAATGTGAATATTAGAAATTAAGATAATTTTTTTTTAACTGAATTCTTCATCTGTCAAATCAATAAAGTTGATTTCGCGTTTTAATTGTTGGAAATTAATTTGCTTTTCTTATTTATTTAACTTTTCTTTTGCCTTAGTCATTTTAATTATATATCATGTATTTCCGAGAACTTTCAACTTAATTGATCAATAATAATCTATACACATTCATTAGAGTAAACTGTACTTATTCAAATTAAATACAGCGGGAAAAAGCCCAATTACAATTTAGCACAAAAATGAGATTTTTATGTTCATATGATAAGTATTTATATATTAAAATAAAATATATAATTTTTGGAAGATATTTATGTGGCAAAAATAATTAAATTGTCAATTTCATTAGAATTATTTACGAGATTAAATGAATACATATTAGATAAACGAATCAGAAGCCTAAATGGAAAACAAACGAGAGTTAGCGTCATGATGTAAAAATTTCAAAAACCACGCCGACGTTTTATAAAGTGCTCCATCAAAAATAAGAAGAAATTTAGGAAATTATATTGAAAAATTATACTACGAACCTACAAAAATATTACCCGTATATCCAGCACCTTTTTAACGTATTTTGTGCATTGATACATCATCCAGTGCCTTATAAAACGAACTTTGCATTTCACCGAGGACAACATCGACAGAAACTCGAAGCCAGCAGGGACCCAGCCGATAGCCCGCTACCGAAAACCTGTATCCCGAACGTTTTGAATTCAAGATAGATCCTGCCTTCCTGAACACCATCAAATTCCAATCTAAGTATCATTAACATCTCCTAAAATTTTGAATACATTAAATTAGTTCAATTCATAATAGAAAACTCACAATCATAGATATTTTTCAAGATATGTTTACCAAGTTAAGTTAAAATTAGGTTATTTTTTTATAAAAATACGAAGAAGTCAGTTCTCTGGTTAGTCTATAAAGTTAGTTTATGTAATAAAATAAGATATTAAGAAAGTTATTGAATATCGTCACGTAACCTATAATTTATTGTGTTCAATTTTATCACGTGACTAGATGCCAATTTAAATTTATAATACATATCTATAACTTACCTGTTTATTTAAATTTAATTCTCTCATTAAACTATTTACATAATCCTTAGATCCTCTTGTTTTATTTAGTAGATTTTGCTTGAAAACACCATTATCTTCGATTTTGTTTACTATTGGTGTGCATGTGTTCTATTGACGTACCGAATCTGCCTTATGAGTGTTTTTTCTATAAAGCACGACAATCAAGAGTCTCATTGTTCTAGATTAGCCTGACACTTAACAGAATATTGCCCACACAAAACTAAGTAACTGATTATACACAAGAACAGCTGTTTAGGTCATGTACACTTTATTATTAAAACGATTACATCGTGGATGTATATGCATATAACATATGTTATATGTTGTACAACCCCATCTATATGTAACTTTTGATAACCTACAAATATAGAGATTTATCATTCACATTTAAAAACTTAAACTTATACTAATTTAAACATTAAATTTTATAATTATAATCATTAACTACATCTCAGTGGGTGTACTACTATATTTGGCGCCACAACGTGTAAGGCCATTGGAAAACGTGCTCAAGAGAACACAAATATAGAATAAAACGAGAGAGGATAAGAATTATAAAAAAAAAAGGAGAACTGTTTTCAAAATTTGTTTATTTAAGATACATAACTTTGTTCATAATTGTGAGTCTGTATTTTACTTTTCTGTGGTATTTCTTGTGTACTAGGACACCTATTTATACTCAGGAACAGGATTTGTAAGTTTATTTCTAAAAGGGATAATTGTTCTTATAATTAACACTTACATACAAAGTCAAAAAAAAGTTTAAAACAAAGACAATTTTTACGGGATAACAATTTATCTACCTACAATTAATTTACACTTAAAATACTAATATTAAAATATAAACACTGGAATAATTAAATAAAAAGGGGACAAGACAAAGATAATTTGACAAGAAGCAATTAATATACATAAAACTAATTTAACACATAACAAAAGCACTAGAATATACATATTTACAATCCTAACAATAAAATGGACAAAAGAACAAGAAGCAAGTCAAGGGAAAACCTTGCAGATAAAGAGGACCAAGCTGATCAGGGCGACGCTTCCACAATTACTGAACAACCCGACACACCGAAAGAAGAAACGAGTATAAATCTTAATTCTTTAGCTGCATTAATGATGAATATGCAACAAACCATGACGGACAACAACGTTAAACAAGAAGCTAAGTTGAATCAATTTGTAGCAGAAAATAATGAAAATTTTAAACAATTTGTAGCAGAAAATAATGAAAAACTAGATGCTAATAATAAAAATATAAGTCAGTTAGAAACTAATTTAAATCAAAAATTAGAAATAAATAATGAAAATTTTAAACAATTTATTACAGACAATAACATAAGATTAGAGACTAATATCAGTTTAATAGAAGCTAACATTAATAGCAAATTAGAACAACTCAAACAGGATAAAGAAGAAATAAGAAAAGACATAAAAGGTTTGAAAGATAGCCAAAGTAAAATGGAAGAGAGAATTATGCAAAAAATAGACACTTTTAATGTAAAATTAATAACAAATTTAATACCAAAAATAGATATCTTTAATGAAAAATCAACAATAAATATTAATCAAAAATTCGAGATTATTAATGACATAAAAATAGATCAACTTATGCCGAAACACAAAGAGATGTTGGGAAAAACAAGTAACAACTATGTATGTAATAAAAACACAATCAAACCATTAACTAATCAAAAGCCTTACCAATCGCTTACATGCAAAAGTAAAGTCAACACACATAATAACTTTCTAATAAATGATAGACAATATCACAATTTTCTAATTGACATGGCTAAAGAAAACAACAATCTTATAACACTAACGATGGGGATAAAGACAATAAATATTAACGTACATACAACCAAAGATCTATATCACCCTTATGCAACCAACAACACTCAAACAAAGCATATTCACTTAAGAAACTCAAGAATAATTTTACAATACACGTTTTTAGACACTGACTTTAACAACATAATAAACAAAGAAGACCTAACAAATAACACTATTACATATGAATATTTCGATACTAACAATTTCCTGAACACTATGCTAAATAACAAAATCAATACTAATTTATACACCCACATAAAAATTATAACTACACACACACTTATCATCAAAAACATGCATATCACGTTAGGTAGAGGTAATATGTTTAATACTTATAAAAATATCAATCACATACCTAAGGTACGTCGACGAAAAATTAATATTTAAATAAAGAATAGAATCTCGGTGTTCTAAAATTAGACGAACAAAGCAAAGATGGGGATATGATTATAAATTACTAATAACGAAACTAAGTACACGAACCTTAAATATAAATAAAAATATGCTAACACAATCTACAATAAAAAGGAAAATTTAACATAATTAGAGCTTGTAAGCTTAAGGACCAATAAACAATCACTGAAAGAAAAATATTCTGAAACAAAAGCAATATGATATATATATGGTAAAGATAAACTTCAAAAAAACAATTATTTTACATTTATAGGTTACAAATATAAAACTAATTTATGGGGAAATAAAACACTAATAAACATGCTAAAGCTTATCATAATGAAAGTCTTAAATGGAGTATATTATAAAAATACAGTATGACAAGTATAAATAAAGGTATGATGATAAGTTATTTGAAAAGAAAAGGTAGATGTAAAGGTAAAAAGAGACAATATATGATATGGGGATATAAAGTATATGAATAAATAAATGAATTATAATTATTATGAATATATTTAAATATAGACAAGTGTCTCAATATAGGGAATTTAAATATTATAAGTAATGGTATTTTAGTAAGATAAGAGTCGGAATTGAATTGGATTGATAAGTATTTAAAAGGAAAGAATTATTTATTATGCAAACTAGAACTTTTACTAATATATAAATTATAAACAAAGATTAAGAATAACAAGGAAAATATATAGAATATTAAGCATGTACTATCAACATAAAATATAAATATAAAAACACAAACAAAACAACTTTACCATAAACAGAATACCTAATGCCAGAATATAAAAACAAGCTTTTAACACAGACAACAACTATAGATATATAAACAATAGTTAACAGTTCGAAAAACACAAAACAATAAGATTAATAAAAGACTAAACATACAAAAACAATTAAAAATAATTAGGATTACATAATTTACAATATTGCAATTAGACAAAGATATTGATACAAAAATCAAATATATATGAGCCCATTTTAAAAACAAGAAATGAATTAAAGATTCATATTATGAAGAGTTTCTACTAGAGCAATAATAACAACAAGTAATATGTACAACAAATTAAAGAAAACAAAATAGGATAAATCAATGTGACTAACTTTTGGACAAGTTAATTCAATACAGTGGTATTATGTAAGATTTCAGAATTTATATTTCATAGGGATTTGTAAATAATTGGACAAGTCTGCTTGTCTAGACAAATACGCCTCGTCCAACTTATTGGGGAATTGAGGTAGGACAAGTCTACACACAAGAATCCCTAGTGAAGATAAGATACAGATCATTAGGTAAAATGTAAATATTAGAAATTAAGATAATTTTTTTTGAACTGAATTCTTCATCTGTCAAATCAATAAAGTTGATTTCGCGTTTTAATTGTTGGAAATTAATTTGCTTTTCTTATTTATTTAACTTTTCTTTTGCCTTAGTCATTTTAATTATATATCATGTATTTCCGAGAACTTTCAACTTAATTGATCAATAATAATCTATACACATTCATTAGAGTAAACTGTACTTATTCAAATTAAATACAGCGGGAAAAAGCCCAATTACAATTTAGCACAAAAATGAGATTTTTATGTTCATATGATAAGTATTTATATATTAAAATAAAATATATAATTTTTGGAAGATATTTATGTGGCAAAAATAATTAAATTGTCAATTTCATTAGAATTATTTACGAGATTAAATGAATACATATTAGATAAACGAATCAGAAGCCTAAATGGAAAACAAACGAGAGTTAGCGTCATGATGTAAAAATTTCAAAAACCACGCCGACGTTTTATAAAGTGCTCCATCAAAAATAAGAAGAAATTTAGGAAATTATATTGAAAAATTATACTACGAACCTACAAAAATATTACCCGTATATCCAGCACCTTTTTAACGTATTTTGTGCATTGATACATCATCCAGTGCCTTATAAAACGAACTTTGCATTTCACCGAGGACAACATCGACAGAAACTCGAAGCCAGCAGGGACCCAGCCGATAGCCCGCTACCGAAAACCTGTATCCCGAACGTTTTGAATTCAAGATAGATCCTGCCTTCCTGAACACCATCAAATTCCAATCTAAGTATCATTAACATCTCCTAAAATTTTGAATACATTAAATTAGTTCAATTCATAATAGAAAACTCACAATCATAGATATTTTTCAAGATATGTTTACCAAGTTAAGTTAAAATTAGGTTATTTTTTTATAAAAATACGAAGAAGTCAGTTCTCTGGTTAGTCTATAAAGTTAGTTTATGTAATAAAATAAGATATTAAGAAAGTTATCATTGAATATCGTCACGTAACCTATAATTTATTGTGTTCAATTTTATCACGTGACTAGATGCCAATTTAAATTTATAATACATATCTATAACTTACCTGTTTATTTAGATTTAATTCTCTCATTAAACTATTTACATAATCCTTAGATCCTCTTGTTTTATTTAGTAGATTTTGCTTGAAAACACCATTATCTCCGATTTTGTTTACTATTGGTGTGCATGTGTTCTATTGACGTACCGAATCTGCCTTATGAGTGTTTTTTCTATAAAGCACGACAATCAAGAGTCTCATTGTTCTAGATTAGCCTGACACTTAACAGAATATTGCCCACACAAAACTAAGTAACTGATTATACACAAGAACAGCTGTTTAGGTCATGTACACTTTATTATTAAAACGATTACATCGTGGATGTATATGCATATAACATATGTTATATGTTGTACAACCCCATCTATATGTAACTTTTGATAACCTACAAATATAGAGATTTATCATTCACATTTAAAAACTTAAACTTATACTAATTTAAACATTAAATTTTATAATTATAATCATTAACTACATCTCAGTGGGTGTACTACTATAATATATATATATATATATATATATATATATATATATATATATATATATCTATATAACTTCGTGACCTTGGTATGATATGGTAAACCTAATCAGTAGGCGATTAAAGGTCTGTATATTACTTCAAAATATATGTATTTAAAAAAACTCTACATGTTTCAGCAGTTCGCCTTTATCAAGAGAATAATTTTATATTTTGTATTCTCTTGATAAAGGCGAACTGCCGAAACATGTAGAGTTTTTTTAAATACATATATTTTGAAGTAATATACAGACCTTTAATCGCCTACTGATTAGGTTTACTATATATATATATATATATATATATATATATATATATATATAACAATTGATAAATTATTGGAGTTTTTCGGCTTTTATATGAAATATTTACAAATATCAAATTAGAATGTATGTAATTGCAGAGTAAGTGGGGATGTAAACATTGCTGTCTACAAATTGCAAAGCAAATCATACGAAATTTTTAATTGAAAAATATGGTCTACTATGGTCTACTAAGCCACAATAGACCCAGGTTCAAGCTATTTAGAAATGCATTATAAAGTAAAAGTGTTAACACTCATATAGCTATGGAGTAATAATTAGCATTTCCAACATTCAAATCTGACATCTGCTCTCAAAATACTGACATCTGCTTTCAATAACTCACATCTACTTTCAAAATAGGCATCTGCTTTCTATTCTGACGTTTGCTTTCATAACTGACACCTGCTTTCAAATCAGACATCTGCTTTCATTAACTGACATTTGCTTTCACTAACTGACATCTGCTATCAAAATTGACATGAGCTTTCAAAACTGACTTCTGCTTTCAACTTGACATCTACATTCAATAACTCACATCTGATTCATTAACACTGTTACTTTATAATACATTTCTAAATAGCTTGAACCTGGGTCTATTGTGGCTTAGTGGTAAAAGCGACAGCCCGGCAAGCTGTAGACTTGGGTTCGAGTCCCAACGTAGACCATATTTTTCAATTAAAAATTTCGTATGATTTGCTTTGTAATTTGTAGACAGCAATGTTTACATCCCCACTTACTCTGCAATTACATACATTCTAATTTGATATTTGTAAATATTTCATATAAAAGCCGAAAAACTCCAATAATTTATCAATTGTTTTATTTAATAAACGGCTAAGAAATTATCTAAACACACACACATATATATATATATATATATATATATATATATATATATTGATAAGATACACTAGGAGACGTTTTAATTTATATATAACAAAGAATAATATGTTATGTTGAAAATGTAGAATTTTCAAATATTGGGCGCCAGCGATTAAATTAATCACAATAATAACTGCGTCCTCTGTGTACATACAATAACACTAACAGCAGTCAGAGAGCATGGTTGTTAAATAGATTTGATATAAAATACCTCAAGGTTCTTAGTCGGTCTGTGAATTACCTCCCTAATTGTAGTTTGGTATCTATGTAATGTGTTTAACTCAACAACTAAATGCTAACAAATAAAAAACAGATTAAAGAGATAAAAATAAAATATATTGAAATAAAAAAATATATGCTCTTCGTCGCTTGTGTTATACTGTAGTGTGCGATGAAAAAATAACGCATTACGCATATGTAACTGTCATCTTTGACTTTTCTTACTAAGCAAGTATATTTTTGAAATAAATCATGAATTTCAATCAACTTAGTGACATACTACAAGTTTATTTTGAGTATAATAATTCACTTTAAGAGAATGTTTGGAAACTTTTTATTTTTTTTCTCTTCTAAATTTTCAATTAAAATGATAGTATTGTACATCAATGATTTTAGGAAAAAAATCTATTCAATTATGCAAAAAAATATATACCGTGCAATTTGAAAAAAAAAATTGACAATCGCTAGGAATTGAAGATGGCAGTGGAAAAAAGTAAATGTAGCCCCAAACATAGTACTCATCAAGCTACTTCATTTGGTACCTATCTCATGAAAATCGAAATATAAATAACAGAGGTACAGCGTGGGGCGTTTTTTGTGTGACAGCCTGTATATAGAAAGAGATTTCAAGCCTCTCTTTGACTGATTTTTATTACTGTATATGTACTAGTTTATTAAATGTTTTGTGTTTTTTATTATCATTAACATAACGATGATTTTAAAGTGTAAAGGCCACTGTAACAGGCTCGTGTGTGGAGTAATACAATCAATAGCCCATATAGTTTAGGTTATGTAAGTACTTGTGATACAGTTTATTAATATTGTACAATGACAACATATTGGCAAGTTTGTTACATTTCTTTTTTTCTTCTTAATAAATAAAAACAGGTCTGAGGAAGGTCTAAATACAAGACCGAAACGTCACGAAACCAAAATAGTGTTTTTCTACAAAAGGACACCTTAATTCTACAAAAGTGTAGTAAGAAATTAATATATAGTGCTATTCACCATCAACATACACGTTGAATTCCACCATACATATATATATATATATATATATATATATATATATATATAATAACTTCGTGACCTTGGTATGATATGGTAAACCTAATCAGTAGGCGATTAAAGGTCCGTATATGTATTTAAAAAACTCTACATGTTTCGGCTGTGTACGCCTTTATCAAGAGAATACAAAATATGAATCATATTTTGTATATATATATATATATATGGTAAATTCAATTTGTTGGCGATTTAAGGTCTGGTTTTACTTAAAAATATATGTATTTAAAACAACCCTACATGTTTCGGCAAATGATGCCTTTATCAAGGAATATAAAATATAAATATTTATATTTTATATTATATATATATTATATATATATATATATATATATATATATATATCCTTGATAAAGGCATCATTTGCCGAAACATGTAGGGTTGTTTTAAATACATATATTTTGAAGTAAAACCAGACCTTAAATCGCCAACAAATTGAATTTACCATAACATACAAAGGTCACGAAATAATTATCTATATTTATATATTTAAAATAAGCTCTTACATGTTTCGGTAAGTATTTCTTTTATCAAAGAATGATAAATGACAGATATTAATGTCAAAGTTAGCGATGGACGAGACGTCGAGTTACGTGTTCGACATGGATGGGCCCTCAAAAAGATTCACCACCAGAATAGAGCACTTGGCGAGGAAAGAGCCACCCGACCCTTACTGGAGACAGGTCATTGCCACCAGACCCTTCAGTAAGGGTCTCGAGGGAGCAGTTGAGGACTCAGCGAGCAGGGGCTCGCTGCAACGGACTCCCCGTGGCTGGTCGGGGAGGGACTACGTCCGAGACGTCTAGATGAGGACCAATACCCTGCCGACCAATGGTATACCATCTGTGGAGTCGCAGCAGCGAATGTGCAGGGCGAGGTGCCAAAAGCTCGAATCCCTTTCACACGTTCTACAGGGATGCCCCGTCACTCACCACGAGAGAATCCACCGGCACAATGAGGTCGTTGACAAATAACACGTCATGCCAGAGCTAAAGGCATGATAGTCGAGAAGGAACTACGAGTTTATCATCCGGACAGACAGCTATTCACTCCCGACCTGGCGGTACATTTGTCACACAACACCTTGGCAATTGTAGACGCCCAGGTCTGCTGGGAAGGTCCCAGGACACTATCTCAATCCTGGGACAGAAAGAGATTAGTATACGATCATCCCTGTTTTCAGGAGGCAGCAGTCCGGGTTTTGGGGGACAAAACCATCCACGTCGTCCCACTCCTTCACGGGGCATGTAGCCCAGATGTAACCACCCAACAGCCCAGGTGCTACAGTTCAGTGGAGTGAAGGCTAGCTGTGTGAGCTCGGTCCTCAAGTGGGGGAGTACCAGGCACAAACATTTCATGGCGGCGGTCTGGCGTCGAAGACCAGGGGATCCACCACCACCTCCGGATCCCTGTGAGAACAACAACCATCACACTCGACGGCGACGCCGCTGAGAGGACTCCAATACATTAATATCTGTCATTTATAATTCTTTGATAAAGGTAATATTTACCGAAACATGTAAGAGCTTATATATTTATATTGTTGGCGATTCAAGGTCTGGTTTTACTTCAAAAAAAAAAAATATATATATATATATATATATATATATATATATATATATATTTAAAACAGTCCTACATGTTTCGGCAAATGATGCCTTTTTCAAGGAATATAAAATATAAAAAAAATTCATACTTTCAATCATTTTACTGAATGACTAAAAATGCGTACCGAACATTACTCTCTATTGTTGGACCTATAATACAAAAACGAAATACTGTAATGCGAGATTATTCAGCCCGGAAGAAAGAATACTTATAACATTGAGATAAGTTTTAAACAGTTTTTTTGTATGTATATTGCATTTATTAGAATAAAATTAAAATAAAATAGAAAACGCTTTATTAATAAAACAGCAGTCATCGGATATAGAAATTTTGATCAGATCACAAGTTTTCAGGTTTCGTAGTTCTCGTAAATCATCAGTAAAATTTGTATTTGCAGAATAATCAGTAAATTTTTTTTTGCGGAAAAATTTACTGGAAAAACTGGATTATTTGAATTAGATCCTACAGAAGAAATTGGCGAATAATTGTCTCTGTATTGTATCTGTTGTGTTGACGAATAATCCCTGTATTGTTCTGAGTGCTGTATTGGTGAATAATTGTCCCTGTATTGTTGGTGTGTTGGCGAATAGTTGTCCCTGTATGGTTTCCGTTGCTGTGATGAGCCCGCCTGAATATCCTCGAGTAATAATAGCACCTTAATTCTGAACTTCCGCATTTGTTCCTGAGACAATCTTTCTAGATCTGACAATAAATTAAGTAAAAACATTTTTCTTGTTTCTTTTCTTTTCATCCAGTCCACAAATGCTTTATCCGCTTCGTTGGTAACTTTTCTTATTTTGAGTCGTTTAAATTTGGTTAAGACCGATTCAGAAGATTCTTCGGCAGCAGTTTTAGCAGATTCAGAAGGTTCTTCGTTAGTTGAAGAATTTGATATGTTTTCAGTCTCTGCCTCTGGAAGAGACATTGCCTGGTTCACCAGTGTGAACAGTTGCTTCCACAAAAGGGACAACAAACTGTAATTCATCGTGTAGATAGTATAATTTCTTTTTCTTCATTGATGAACCACTAGGAGTTGGTTTTAGGCTGCGGAAAAATCCATTCGGTATATTCATCCACCTAGTTTTGACAGTCGCTCACTGCAAAGAAACATACATATTACAATATCATACGTCTTTTCTTCCAGATACCTATCAACTGGGTGTAGTTTTCGAGCACTAGAATTTTACTTTGCTCGAGGAGAATGCACCATATCGCGAGTTGTAGCAGAAACGATAGAAGTTATATGGAACGCACTTAAAGACACCTATATGCCTGTGCCAACTACAGCTGGAATGGAAGGCTATTGCGACCAGATACTACGAACTTTGGAATCTGCCAAATTGCTTAGGATCTGTGGACGGGAAGCACATAAGGATTCAAAAGTTTCATAACACAGGATCTGCAAATTACAACTATAAGGAATATCATTCAATTATTTTATTAGGATGTTGCGATGCAGACGGTTATTTTATGGCTATAGAATGTGGATTTGCTAGAAGAAATTGCGGTGGTGGCGTCTTTCAAGCGTCAAATTTGAGAAAGTGGTTAGAAAGAGATATGGCTTAACTATTCCTAATTCAGGCTCACCGTTGCCACATGACGAAGATTCTGGAAATATATTTCCATATTACTTTGTTGGAGACAATGCATTTCCCTTAAAAAAGTATTTAATGAGACCATGTTCAGTGAAACACATAGACAACACCAAAAGAATATTTAATATTAAATTGAACCGTGGACGAAAAACAATTGAATGTGTATTTGGTATGATGTCACAAAAATTTCAAGTTTTTTTAAAACCTATAAGATGTCGCAAATAGACAATTTGCAAATTGAACAATAGTTTCAATAGTAAAATGTATATGTATTTTACATAATTATGTACGTAAACATGAAGGAGTACAGTACACAATCAATACATTCGGTGAAGCAACACAAATAAACAAACCAATTTTAATACCTAATATGACCTTTGTAAACACATCAAACGGTTTACGTAATTATTTAACAAACTATTTTTTGAGTCCGGACTGGGCATTATCCTGGCAATGGAAATACTGTGTAATTGAATAAATAAATAATATGATTACTTACCAGACGCGTTTGTCTTTTGTGCCACTTCACTCCACGCTTTATCCGTGACGTCTTTTCTCGAATATTCTGCTGATTTATTATTGTACAGACAAGGATATTCTTTAATAATCCGAACAAACTTGACTACTGAGGGCGACATTTTGTACATAAAGACGTTTGCGTCTAGCAGTACGCTTGAATAGTGGCAGGCTGCCGCACGAGCTGCATGACGATACGCAAATGCGACGAAGCCTCACCGTGGACACAGTTTCGTCCATTTCTACGCAAGATGCAAACAAAGCAAAAGTTATTCACATTGTTAGCACATTTGCGTGGCATCTTAAAATTGAATTAATATGAAATGTAAGCCAAATAACAAATTAGCTTAAGAACGTTTAAATTATGAATGTCTTTTGCACCCATGAAGATAAATAAAAGTTTGTGCTTGTTATATGCAGTTCACATTTACCTGTGAAAATTAAAGTTCAAACACGGAAAATTACTAAGAAAAAAGATCAGAGATAGGTTCTTTAATGATAATAAATGACATTTATGAAAACAAAATGACTTCTCTAGGAACAAAATATGGTTTGCTTAGTGTTGCGAATCTATATTTGTAACAAGACAAAAAAAATTGCAACCGACCAGCTAAAGGCTATTCTAGTATGCGAGAAATTTTTTATATCACACACAATGAAAAGGGAAATTAAAGAAATTATTAGTATTAAACAGGAAAAAAATTCAATTAATAATAAAATTATATAAAAAATTTAAGCAGTATATACTACAACTTAATTATGTAATGATCTGCAATTTACCATCATAATATATGTTGCTGTTATATAAATATATATCTTATGTTTTATTTAAACATCTGTACAGTTGCTTATCATGCTGACAGTTAAATATCTGTACATTTGCTTATCATGCTGACAGTTCCGTGTTTGGATCCCTGACTGGCTGTCCGAGTAGGTTTTTATGGTTTTCCTTCTCGTTTAAGGCGAATGCCGCCAGCTTAACATCTTAAGCCGCCCCACGGGCGTATACATAATAATAACTCATGCCTTGCCATTCTCCGTTTTTGTTGTCTAACTATTTTTTGAATACTAAGGAATAATTTATTATTATTAAACTGGATGTATCTTTGAATAATTTTATCCATGACAACTATAATTGTATAAGTATGACATTAATATACTGTCATTTATATTTTATATTCTTTGAGAAAGGCATCACTTGCCGAAACATATAAGATTGTTTTAAATATATGCATTTTTGAGTAATATATATATAAGGTGTCCCAACAGGAACTTGGCGATTTAAATTCCAAATAACATGCGTAGTATTTAGAAATTCAACGATTTATTAACGTAAACATAAAATAGAAACCCTAAAATTATATGTGGAACAAGATATCGGATAAATGTCCACCGTGACTTCTATTGCACACAGCGATTCTTGTTTTAAAATTTTCAATGACTTTATCACACATATGCAAGTTAATCTCGCCAATAGCCGCACGAATGTTATTTTTTAATTCATCAATTGTCTGTGGATTATTTGTGTAGACTTGATCCTTAAGGAAACCCCAAAGGAAAAAGTCCAGCGGTGTAATGTCGCAGGATCTTGCAGGCCAATCCACGTCACCATTACGAGAAATCACACGGCGAGGGAATTTCTCCTGCAGTAAATTTAGAGTTTCCCTGGCAGTGTGACAAGTGGCCCCATCTTGTTGAAAGTAAAGATTGTTGAGGTCCATATCTTCCAAACGAGGCCATAGAAAGTTATTCAACATCTGTCGATACCGCTCCCCATTTACAGTTTCTGCTTCTCCATTCTCATTTTCAAAAAAGTAAGGTCCAAGAACACCATTGTCCGAGAAACCGCACCATACAGTGACACGTAGTGGGTGCATGGGTTTTTCAATAATCTCTCGAGAATTTTCACGCCCCCAAATGCGGCAGTTTTGTTTATTTACGTAACCCCCTATGTGAAAATGGACTTCGTCACTGAATATGATTCGCTTACAGAATTCGTCATCAAAATCAGTTTGCTCCAAAATCCAATTGGCAAAGATACGGCGGTGGTGATGGTCCCTGAGCTTCAATTCTTGTGTTAACTGGATCTTGTATGCGTGTAGCCGAAGGTCTTTTGTTAAAATTCGTTGCAGAGATGATCTTGAGATGGCCAATTGCTGTGACCGATGACGAATTGAAGTTTTTGGACTTTCGGTAACACTTTCATTCACCATAGCGATATTTTCAACTGACCGAACGTTACGAGGACGTAGTGGTGTCTTTACATCGAGAACAGAACCAGTTCGCTCAAATTTTGCCATTAAATTTCTAATTGCCGTATTGCTGGGAATATGATTCTGATTAAAAACAACGCGTAGTCGACGAATTGTGTTCGTAATGGAACGACCATTTTCATAATAAATTTGAACAATTTGGATACGTTCTTCAGTCGTGAAACGTTGCATGATGACTTTTACAAGTTTATAGATGACATATACCAAATATTAGGTTGCTAAGTTACCTTATTTGAAAATAATGTGAAATTTAAATCGCCAAGTTCCTATTGGGACACCTTTTATATATATATAGTAGATTTAATTAGTTGGCGATTTAAGGTCTGGTTTTACTCAAAAATGCATATATTTAAGACAATCCTACATGTTTCGGCAAGTGATGCCTTTCTCAAAGAATTTAAAATATAAATTTATATTTTTAATTCTTTGAGAAAGTCATCACTTGCCGAAACATGTAAGGTTGTTTCAAATATATGCATTTTTAAGAAAAAACCAAACCTTAAATCGCCAACTAATTAAATCTACCATAACATACAAAGGTCACGAAATAATTATCATGAATTATAATATGGGGCATACACATATCTATAACTAAATATATCGAGCAAGTGAGACAACCAACTCGAGTAATAACGGAGGCTTCCATTTTCATACATCAAATGTCATTAACGTCAAAAATTATAAATATTACGATCAAGCGAATTACCTTCTGAAGAAAACAATGTAATTGAAATAATTGAACACTTACAACTTTATATTCTGGACGTATCCTTTAGGGTACATTATGTTCTCTAGTCTTCGGAGAAATAAGGCTTTAAGTAACATTGGGAAGGCGTTTCTTGCCCTTAATGTCAACGGTATTGGTAAATTTTGAAGCAGAAGCATATTAACCAAATAAATTATATATCCTTCTTCTTTTTCATTAGCATATTGGTGATTTTTTTAAAAATCTGGCACATGCTGACAATAAACCTGCAAAATTTGTGAAAATTAGCATTTAGTAAAATACGGTAATATAAAAACATCTGTACGTGTGTACATGGACATACACAACACATATACGAGGCATTGGTACCTTTTACGCACAGGCACGTGTTTCAATCTTCTCTTAGATCTCGTCAGTGAGTCAAGAACAAGCGCCTCATTTGACAGTCAAGAGAGGTAAGCTGGCTAACGTTTTCCTTGAGTCGCTAAGCTACTACTAGGAGGAAAGTACGCGTTTAATGTTTACTCCACTACTATGCTACTATTCTATCTTTTACATTTAGTAAAATGATATAAATAAATATAAATGTATCACTTACGTATTCGAATTATAGTATATGCATATATATATATACGCATATAATCCAAATTTATTTTTTGTATATCCTGAAATTTAGTAAAAAGCTAATATCGCGTTTGTATGAGCAACAACATGCAGATGGAAATTCAAAGAATTCTTGTACTGTTGTTTCTTGACTAGTGATTGAGAGAAGTTGTTTGTACATGTATTTTTGTTTACATTTTGTAATGTATCCACTTGGAAAAGTGTTTTCAAGCTCACAGGGTTCTTCTATGCATATTATTGAGGGACATATCGACCAATAGGAAAATTAGAAGCGAATAGAATATACGAGTGTAGCGATTACACCAAAGGAATAAAATTTGGTTGGCTAACATATCTAAAAATGATAAATTGTAAGGATAACACTTACATAAACTATGATTTACATATAAGACTAATGTATTCTGATTCTCGTTATACACTATGATTTTAAATATCTTGAATACATAAGCGTATATCTAGGGCGCATTGGTCACAAGATACAAATCCACTATCCACAGTTCAGAAGTTAGTTTGCGTTGAGATCTTTGTAAGTAATTCTTTCAATAGAACCTTAGCTCTTTGTTCATATCAAAGAAGCGGAAACAGCTAAAGATGTATGGGAAAAGTTAAGAAAACTTTTCGCTGACTCTGGGCATGCTCGAAAAATAGGTTTGTTGCGAACATTAATATCGAGAAGATTAGAAAACTTTGAGTCGATGGGGGCGTACGTGAATCATTTAATTGATACCGCACAAAAACTAAAGGCTGCAGGATTTAAAATTGATGAAGAATGGATTGGTTCCTTACTCTTAGCGGGTTTACCGGATAAATTTGCCCCGATGATTATGGCCATAGAGCATTCCGGAATAGAAATTACAACAGACGCCATTAAATCGAAATTAATGGACATAGATGGAGAGATTGGCAACCCTAATGCTACAGGAAGTGCATTTATGAACAAAAACGTCAAATTCAACAAAGAGGGCAGCACACGACCTCAACAAGATTCAAGTTATCACGGTGGTGAAAACAAATCTCACTACAAGAAAGCCGAGAGACAAATAAAATGTTATGGTTGTAATCAGCGTGGACATATATTAAGCAAATGTCCACACAGATCAAAATCAACAGTTGGAAAACAGGGAAGTTCAAACGCATTTAGTGCAGTATTTTTAACAGGCACATATACAAAAAATGACTGGTATGTTGATTCGGGGGCATCAGCTCATTTTACGGTTAATCGTGACTGGTTAGTAGATGAAACGAGTCCTCCTCTAAGCCAGATAATGGTAGCCAATGACACCAAGGTAGATGTCGTTAGTTCGGGAAATGTACTTTTACAAACTTGTGTAAAAAGTATCATTCATGATGTTACAGTACATAATGCCTTATATGTACCTAACCTTACTACGAATCTGTTATCTGTTAGTCAATTGGTAAAGAATGGAAATAAAGTTAAGTTTGAACCTCATGGATGTGAAATATACAACAAGTATGGAGTCTTAGTTGCCACAGCAGATTTAGTTGATAATGTGTATAAACTAAATGTAAAAACTATACAGTGTTTATTGACAAATGTGGACGTTAGCTGTAATACATGGCATCGTAGGTTTGGTCATGTTAATAACAAAGATTTAATGAAAATGCGTAATGGTATTGTTGATGGAATGATGTATAAAGCAAAAACAGAAACAAATAGTGATTGCTTAGTGTGTTGTGAAGGAAAACAAACAAGACAGCCTTTTAATAGCCTTTACACAAGTTTGTAAAAGTACATTTCCCGAACTAACGACATCTACCTTTGTGTCATTGGCTACCAGTGGGACTAGATCTAGTGAACTATTAGAAGTTATACATACAGACATTTGTGGTCCTATGGAGAATTTATCGATTGGTGGTGCAAAATATTTTTTATTATTCATCGATGACTTCGGTCGAATGGTATATGTTTACTTTCTCAAGACAAGGGATGAAGTATTTAGTTATTTCAAGCAATTTAAAAGTACTGTAGAGAATCAGGTGGAAAGAAAAATCAAAACTATACGTTCTGATAATGGTTTGGAGTTTTGCAATGGTGAGTTTGAAAAGTTTTTAACAAATAATGGTATTATTCATCAAAAAACAAACCCGTATACCACAGAACAAAATGGTTTGGCAGAACGCATGAATCGCACTCTAGTAGAAAAAGCCAAATACATGTTATTTGATGCAAAATTGCATATAAAATTCTGGGCAGAAGTTGTCTACACAGCTGTTTATCTGACAAATAGAACAGTTGCTGCTGGTTTATAAAAGATAAACCCCCGTTTGAAATGTGGTATGGAAGAAGCCTAATGCTTCTTATTTTCGAATTTTTGGAAGTGATGTTATGCTTCATGTTCCAAAAGCTAAACGTACCAAGTGGAGTAGAAAATCAAAGAAAATAATTCTTCTAGGATATGGTGAAAATGTTAAAGGCTATAGATTGTACGATACAAATACGGATCAGGTAATAATAAGTAGAGATGTGGTTATCATAGAAAGATATAATAATGATATGAATGTTAAAATACACTAACCTAATGAAAGTGAAGATAACATAATAGATTCAGTGGGGGTTAGTGAACCTAAAAGTGAAGTGATAGATTCTACTAATGAAAATAGCAATAACAGTTCTTTGGTTGAAGATAATAATGATCCCGATTATCTAGTTAGAGATGAGTTATGTACAGCACAGAGAGAACCAATTAGAAGATCAGCAAGGGAATCTAAACCAAAGGTTTTTAATGACTATGTAAGTTACCTGTGTACTAATGAGCTTAATATTGAAACTGGCCCAATTACGGTGAATGAGGCTTTATCTGGGAGAGATGCAGATAAATGGAAACAAGTCATGAATGAAGAATTGAAATCCTTTGAAAAAAATGATGCACGGGAATTGGTGGACAAACCTGAAGGTGCGACAATTGTTGATAGCAAATGGGTATTCAAGAAAAAAATCAGCGGTGAAAGTGAGGTGAAATATCGAGCAAGGTTAGTGGCTAGAGGTTTTTCACAAAAGGCAGGTGTTGATTATGATGAAACTTTTTCACCAGTCGTAAGACATTCAACTTTGAGATTGATGCTTGCATTGGCAGTAAAATTGAATTTAGACATAAACCATTTAGATGTAAAAACTGCGTTTTTAAACGGTTATTTGAACGAGCAAATCTTCATGTATCCTCCTGAAGGTTTTCTTAAAGATCATAATAAGAACAAGGTATTAAAGTTGAAAAACGCAGTTTATGGGTTAAAACAAGCTTCTAAAGCTTGGAATGATCGAGTTAATTCTACTTTGTTAGATTTAGGTTATCAAAAATCAGATTTTGAACCTTGTGTTTATATAAAGAGAAATTGCAATAGAATCACTGTAATAATTGTCTATGTAGATGATTTTTTGTTATCTTCAAATGATGAAAAAGAAACTTTGTTTGTGAAAGAGGAATTAAAATCAAGATTTGAAGTTAAATACCTGGGTAGAATTAGACACTGTCTGGGAATGCAGGTTAGCTATGATAAGTCTAAGGGGATAATCACTTTGAATCAGAAAAAATATATAGATCAGTTATTAAACACATTTGACATGGTGGAATGTAAACCTGTAAACACACCTATTGAAAAAGGGCGTGATTTGTTAAAAAATGAAGGCGAACAGGTTGTCGTTCCATATCAAAAACTAATAGGGAGTTTGATGTACCTGGCAGTACTTACCAGACCAAATATATTTATAGTGTCAGTTATCTTAGTCAATTTAACAATTGCTATGGGGAAAGACATTGGAAATGTGCTAAACGAATTTTGCGATACTTAAAAGGTACAAGGGATTATTGCTTGAGTTATTCTAGGGAGAATACAGAATTGCAAGGTTTTGTGGATGCAGACTGGGCAGGTGACTTGTTAGACAGAAAATCATATACAGGTTTTTGTTTTAAACTCTGTGGGGGAGTAATTTCTTGGGAATCTAAGAAACAGAGAACGGTTGCATTGTCAAGTACCGAAGCAGAATACATGGGCATATGGGAGGCTGCAAAGGAAGCAATTTATTTGAGAAATTTATACTTTGAATTAACAGGTGTTACATTATGTATAGATATGTTTAATGATAATTAGGGTGCACAATTACTATCAAAGAGCACATTGTTTCATAATAGAACAAAGCATATTGATCTCAGGTATCATTTTGTAAGAGATGCAATATCACAAAAACTTGTTTGTATATATTTTCTAGGAACGGCTGATATGCCTGCGGATATTTTAACCAAGGGTTTGGGCGTAGACAGGCATAACGGTTGTTTAGAAGTGTTAGGCGTTTGAATTAAATGTATTCGAACACTAGCAAGCAGGTAACTGTATTACCTACCAACAGAGTTAAGGACAATAATTGCAACATATGTAACTTACTTCATGTAAATAAAGTCAGTCATTACAGTTTAGTTGTACAAGGTTGTTTTATTCTACGGCTTCTAGAATAATAATTTTATTGTAATTTAGTTGTTTGGTGTTTACTAATATGCGTGGTGTACAAAATACACCGCCCTTTATGTTTTTTTTATTAGTCAGAATGTTAAATGGAAAGTTGTTTTATATTCAATTGGTGCATATAAAATGTTTGTCCAGTCAAGTTTAAAGTTACTTAATTTCTAAAAAAGAAACTCTTCAAAAAGCTCCTATATCCATGACCACATTTCTGCCAAGAACTAACAAGGGCATAAATGCCATCTTCACTAAGAAAAGCTTTCGCTTTAAGAAGATATCTAGGTTAGGCTGTCCCAAAAAAAATTAGTCATTTTTTTTCACATACCCTCTTATTTTTTCCTTTTATGTCAAAACAATTGTCAATAAAGTTTTATGTAATTTGAACCACGGTAACCCTGCCGATTGCATCTAAATGTGTCAGTCAGTACATGTGTACTTAAGCGAGCGAACGCCGAGGACACCTGCCTGTAACTTAGCACCCAGCAGCTGCAAACGGTAAAGATCAAACAAAACAGAATAAGAAAGATTTTGGAATGCTTCGACAGTGAGAATGCGCATGTGCAACCCGTGAAACGTGTCAAGGTCAGTACCAGTTTACTCAGGACAGCGCACGTCTGCGTGTCAATGTGCTTATAATTTCAAGTTATTTAATCAGTAAATGTTTGTATAGTTTTTAATCAGTGAACAGAACATGGCAGGGGAATTGCGTAGTTTTAAAAAAGATATTTTTAATAGGGAACATAAAACATCAAATAACGGGTTCAAAACTTGCATCTAATGGACAAGTTCTCGCAGTTTTGTTTTACAATATTCGAGAAGTGAATAAGTGTTATAGAAAGTGCAAATCTCGCTATTCGCGAATGTATTATATTTTGGGAAAAAGCACGCATATCTACCAAATCGTTGCCAAATTGTGTGAAGAAGCTTGTTAATACGTATCAAGTTTAGAGAGACTTACAAAAAAATTCAAATAAAATACAAGACGTATTCAAGCGGCGACAACAAGAATTTGTAAGTAAACAATTTGTTCGACATTGCACATGCTGATGCACTTAAATTAATGAAAATAGAGGAAGATAAGATGTTCTTGCAGCGCCAAAGAGAGCCGGGCCGAGTGGGTCGGTTTGGTGCAGTGGATAAAAAATAGAAGAAAGGGCGCGACTTCGAGCTGTCAAAGAAGACAATCGGCAAATCAAATATGTTTCCGCTTCAACATCCTCGGCATCATAATACGAACTATTGCAGAAGATTCCTCTTCAAATTCTAGTGAAAATATGGATTCAGAATATTTCCCAACACTAATCGAAAACTCAGTAATTGGGACAAATTAATCAGTAATGAGTAAATATTTTATTACTCCAAAGTTAGTTGCTGGATTAGACAGGTGTCAGTTAAGTATGCGAGATTCTCTGTTTATTCTTGAAGCTACTATTGATGCACTTGGATTTAACATTGACGAATTTCCCATAAGTAAGTCTTCAATTCAATGAATCCGAACAGAAGAACGGAAGGAACGCGCGGAAAACATAAAAATTGATTTAAAAAACGAAGTACTGGATGTAGTGACCTTACGTTGGGATGGTAAACTGTTGCCTGCTTTGAGTGCCCGAAAATAGAAAGAAGAACGCTTGCCTATAGTTATTTCATATGAACATAAGGAACAACTCATTGCTATGCCGAGACTGGATAATTGTACAGGCAAAGAACAGGCGCAGGCTATTTGGAAGGCGATCTTAGATTGGAATCGCAAAAACAAAGTCCAAATTCTCTATTGTTATACTACGGCTTCGGATACAGGTCGTTTTAATAATGGATGTGAGATCCTCGAACAAAAATTTGATAGGGAAATGCCTTTTTTCGCTTGCCACCATGTATACGAACTGGTATTAAAAGCCGTATTTGAAGTGAAAATTAAACAGGTGATAACAAGCCCCGATATTCCACTCTTTAAAAGCTCAAAGAGGATTAGAAAAACATCGATCCCACTAAAATACAGTGCTATAGAGAAACAGGGGAACTGTTCCAAACCGTACACGAACTTGAAAATTTGCTTAACTTTTACTGAACTTGAAAATATTATGGTCAGAGAAGACTAACGAGAGTTGATCGAACATTTTATCGTATTTATAGGTGGAGATGCAGAAAAAAAAAATCAGACCTCTGAGTGCCATGCACCAAGCTAGATGGATGGCTCGAGCGATTTACTCCCATAAACTATAGTTATTTAGTTCTCAGCTGAAATTAAACACCAAGGATAAGGAAGCACTGTTAGATGTCTGCTTGTTTATCGTGACAATCTACGTTAAACCATAGTTTCAATGCATTTTGGCAGTTAAAGCACCTTACAAAGATTTGTGCTTTTTGAAATCTTTGAAAGCTTACGAAAATGTCAATGAAAGAATCTCGAAAGCTGCTTTACAGAAATTTCTGCAGCATTTATGGTAATAAATGAAACAGCAGTATTAGCACTTTTTGATGATGATGTGGACGAAGAAACAAAATTAAAAGTGGTGGCTAATTTACATAGAGAAAATTTCTCGACCCATCATAAAAGATACATTTCATCGAAGGAAGAACTTTGTGGTTCATTGTATGGTGAGTTTGATACATTGATCTTGTAGTTGTTCATTTGGTTATTTATTTAATATTTATTCATGGAGAATAACGCTTCGTTTCTAGACGCGAAAAACACGATCTCAATGCTTAGAGCAGTCAGAGATACAGCTGAAAGAACGGCAAAAATGATGCAGGACTTTCATGGTTTAATAACCGTTGAAGAGGAACAAAAACAATTTTTGTTACGCTGCATACAAGAACACACGAAGATCTATCCTGACTGTAAAAAGCAAATATTGAAACTAAAATATGTTCAGTAATCTTTCTTTTACTGTAATATGTTAGTAAATATCTGCTTAGAATAAAATGATGTCTTATTTACAAAAGAAATATACATTTTACAATCTTCACACAGTATTCCCCGTACAAGATCTCACGTTCCAGTTTGACCTAATGTCGGCACGGGTTACCGCTATCTTATTGCAATAATACGTTTTATTTGTGTTACTGAGGTAAAATAGAAAAAAATAGAGGGTATGCGTACTCGACTTTTCAAAAAAAATTTCCCTTGTATCTTCAAACACCCTAATCTAGGTGTTGGACATTTGTTTGATAAATATGATGGAAGCTGTAAGTTCCGAAACTGCCATTTCCAATACATGGCCCCGCACTATGGTGCAATAGAATAGATTTGCGTCTGTTTATGAGAGTTGATCGCTGTATTTTCAATGTATCATTACTTTGGAGCACTTCTTGGAGATTGGTATGTATCTAAACTAGTCTATATTATGCCGGTTTCAGACCACATAATTTTGAACGCACAAATTCAGAAATATTTATCGATTTTACCGCACATTTTACTTAAATTATACCCATCATTATCATTATTTTTAACACATTTATATTAAAACCAAGTTTTTTTTCTATATTTCATCGTACAAATTAAAATTCAACATAAAAACTCAATTTTCTGTATAACAATAAAATTTGAATGGGTATATTCATTGAATTTTGAAAATAATTTTAAATATTTGAAAGAGTGTTTAATTTATTCTCAAATTCTAAAAATTATTTCACAATTATAAATATTATAATATATTCCATATTAATACACAATGTTTTATTATCTAGTTTAAGGAGACGATAAAACACCCTCCGCTATAAATATTGACAAACAGAACAGATTTATGAATCTGGTTTAGTTTCATTAATATTATCATCTAAACTAGAATTTACAAAATTATGTAATTCATTCTTACATGGGGTCTATTGTAAATACCCCCTATAAAAAATATATAATCGAAACTATAATTGTGACAAACTAATATTGAATTACACAGGTCTACAAAATTAAACTTTTTGACGGATGTTTTTATTTTGAAAACTGATTTTATATAATTTTGGTAGGCTGATTTCAAAAATTCTATGCATTTATTTGTATTACGTAAGGTTTTTTTTCAAATATTAAATGAAAGAAAACGATATTTCTAAAAAAATCTATTTGTTTATTGAGTAAAAAGGTGGAATACAAGTTAAAAAAGTGGAAAAAAATACTTTACTCAGTCTTTTTTAAGTGAAATCTTTGTTTTTTTGCCAGAAAGCTGCGTTGTCCGGACATTCGGTTGTATGTTTTTAAGGGCATATCCCGTTTTAACATCCAGCAGTAGTCCGCCATCATCGTTATGCTCCATCTGCCTTGCTATCGCCGTTCCATTTCCTTAATGTCTTGGTGAAACCTCTCTCCCTGTTCGTCGCTAACTGCTCCAAGATTTTCAGGAAAATAGTTCAAGTGTGAAAACAGGAAATGCACTTTCAAACTCATATTACAACCTAGACGATGAAAGTGTTGTAACATATTTTGAACAATATTTTCGTAGTTTTCGTCCTTAGAGTTCCCAAGAAACTTATCAATTACTTCTTTAAATGAAACCCAGGCGTTTTTCTCGACATTGGTCATTGTGTTCTGAAAATCCTTGTCTTTGCATAATGTTCTTATCTGCGGCCCAACAAAAATACCTTCTTTTAACTTGGCATCGGATAAGGCTGGAAATGTCTCGCACAAATATTTAAAACACTGTCCATTTTTGTCTAGGGCTTTAACAAACTGCTTCATCAAGCCAAGTTTGATATGGAGAGAAGGCAGTAAAACTTTTTTGGGGTCAACCAAGCTATCTCTTAATACATTTTTGCTACCAGCTGTAAGGCTTGTTCTAGAGGGCCATTCTATTTGAGTCCAATGTCTATCCCTTGCTCGACTATCCCACTCACAAATAAAGCATGCAAATTTTGTTGTCCTCCTTGTTGTCCTAGTAGCATGCACAGCACTTTAAGGTCACCACAAAGCATCCACTGATGTTCTTGGTAGTTTATTTTCTTTAAATGAAGTTCAAAATTTTCATACGTTTCCATTAAATGTACCGAATGGGCAACGGGAACCGAGGTCAGCTCGTTACCATTGTGCAATAAAACGCCTTTTAAACTACGTTTACTTGAGTCAATAAACAGGCGCCATTCTTCTTTTAGGCTAACAATTCGGATGCATCCTTTGGAAGGTGCAAATCTCTAATTAAATCATTTAGTTCGCTCTGGTTAAACACTTCGGGCTCTCTGAAATCTGGTGTGAAATCTGAGTCATCTGGGTCGCAATTAGATTCCTCTGATTCTGACGGTATGACGTTTTCTAGAGCTTTTGGGGCGGTGGGTATCGGTACATCTGGTCCATGAGGAACTGGTCGAATAGCAGAGTCAAGATTGGGATACACAATTTGTTTCTTATTTTTTCTGTTGAATCCTTGAACATTACACGAACAAAAATAACAATCATCACTGTGATTTCTAGGCTCTCGCCATACCATAGGAACACCAAAGCTTAAACATTTCTTCCTACCTTTTTGCCAGTTTCTTAATGCTTCAACGCAAATGGAACAAACAGTATGAGGAGCCAGGACTTGTCTTGGTCGCCAATTTTTACACCAAAATAAGCGTGGTATACATTTTTCACACCCCTTCACAAACGAAGTTATAGTTTACCTCTGCTTTACTACGACATAACTACCACAGATATAACAAAAGTTATTCGGATTGTTCACACAATGTCTTCTTTCCATATTTATACGTTCTAGAACACTTAAAATACGCAACAACGAAGACAAGCGCGCGGACACAGTAGCACGACGACTAACACAACCAAACTGCACATAAGTAGGTTTCAACGTTGTATTGACGCTTCTGCGCCGACTCTGTTACTTTGCTGAGAAATCTAATATTAACCAGTGTTGCCAAATCACATTTAATTTCATAAAAATCAATTAATTTAAAAATCATGCCTAACATGGAACAAACATATTCTTGTCATAGGTATGTATATTAATAAATTAACATTTTTAAGATATAGAGCGCTATAAAAAAAATTTACGTGATAGAGCAAAAATATAGCGTTTTTTGGAATAAGGGCCCCCAAACATATACAAATTAGCAAACAGCTTTCAAACATCAAAATCACTGTAGACCTGTGTTATTGTACGGGTGGACTCCAGAGCCACCCTATATTTTATCTATATGTGTTTTCAAGAGAGGCGTTTTGCCTCCCATAGGTTTTTTGAATATTCTTATTCAATATTCAAGGAGATTACACTAATTATTTGTAACTACATAATTGCAAATAATTATTTTTTTTTTATGATATAGGTACTTGCTGTATTAACTATAACGCACCATAAAAGTAAACGTAAACATGAAAGATAGAACGTAACGTGAAACGTAAACGTGAACATAAACATAGTATAAACGTAATAGTTCTAGTATTATAATGTCTAACGTAAAAGAAAATATGTGTATTAATAATTTTTTTGCAAAAAAATTCAACGATAGAAAATAAAATAGTTACATAATTATTTTAAATATAAATAAATTGGAATGGATTCTGACAAAAGTTATACGAAGGAAATTAAATCACTTAATAATGATCCAATGAAGTATTTAAATTCATATAAGTCTTTACCTAAGTTACCAATAAATAAAATTCTATTCATTACAAACCTGTCAAAATTTGAAAACATTCTAACAAATTCATTTGACTATATAGTATTTGTAAAAAATAAGAAATATAAAATAAATAAAAACTATATAGATAAAATGAATGTTTTGTTTAATTGTATAATTAGTTATCAAATGATGAAAAAGGAGAAATTCTTTCCAATAAAAGTAATTGTTGATAAAAATTATAGTTTTATTCCCATTCAATGATTATTAAATTTAAAAATTCGTTAATGTGTCTAAATTAAAGAAACCGATTTTATAGTTCATTAGTTGTTCATCCCGCAGTTTCACTTTTATTCAAAATACAAATCCTAGACCAAATTTTATAAACTACAATTTGAATATATATTTTTCAAATTTATGTTGAACCAGATATTGTAAACCAATAAATTTGAATGTATATAAATATTTTGCGAACCAAATAATTTTAAACATACATAAATATTTTTATAGACCAAATAATTATAAGTCAATGAACAAACATGTTTCAATAAAGTGTAAAAAAACAAAAATTTTGTAAATAAATGAATTCTAAAAAAGATGACGATTGGGTTGATTTTAGAAGAAAAATGAAGGAACTTAAAAATAAATAGCCAGAAAATGATTTTGAAGAAATGATTTTTGATGAAATGAATATATATTTTTAATAATTTTGAAAATAAAATATTAAATATGGAAAAATTAGGATTAATAAAGATGCAAAAGAATTCTGAAACATTATTTCAATAATGGATAAATTCAGAAATTTTGAATAAGTATAAATATTTCTAGGAGTTCGAGCCGAGCCGTGATCTAGTGCGGACGTTTGTTGGTTGCGACGATATACACCCCGAGAAACTCGGCACTATCTCGCATAATAACACAGTGAAAGTGATAAAAAGTAAGAGTGTTTGTTACTGTAAATAAGTGATTAAGAACCAGGAAACTAAGTTGATGTATTAAGATGAAGTGTAAAAGTTTTCATAAATAAAGTTTTAGTATAATTGATGATTAATTTGATTAAATTTGTGGCAACTGTCTTTCTAGACAAAGCTTACAAATTGAACGTACGATGTTTTTAAATATACAAATAAATCTTAAATCATTTTAAGATATGAAGTACAATTTATCATAAAACGAATAAAATATTGTCATTTCTAAAGATAAAATTTAATTGTGACTGATTTAACTCCTTCATGTAACTTTTGTCAGAATCCATAACAATTTATTTATTTTTAAAATAATTATGTAGGGGAGGGTGGTGTATACTGGGACGATTTTTTTTAAATGTAATTTAGAAGCATACTTTTGGTATTAGGGAATCAATTTTTTTTCTGTGGGAAGAATGTGATATATATTATTGACACGAAAAATCAGTGTCCCAAATGTTAAAAGACAAAGTAGAAAAAAAATATGTCCCTTTATAGACACCGTCCCTGCATGGACCACTCCCTGGTTTATACTGGGACACAGGAAAATATGAGTGTGGTATATAAAGGGACATTTTGTTAATAAAAAAGTGTTGACACATTGATGAAAATTTTTATTTTAAACAAAAGGAAAATTCATTCTAAATATAAAAAAATGCATTTAAGTATTTAAAGCAACAAAAGGTAATATTACTGCACATTGTAATGTGTAAAATCAAATTTAAATCTGAGCTGCTTAACTGCTCTCTTTGTACCTCCAATTAGGGTAGGTTTAGGAAGTTTACAGACGATGTCATTATAGTCTATGATATCATTATCTGTCCTATCTGGAAAGATAAATGTCGCGTTTAATGTCTTTTTCATAAAATTAACAAAATATCTATCACCGGTTATTTTATCGATTTGCCCTACATAATGTCTTACGCTCCTTTTAAGAGGATATGTCACCAAAATAAAATCGTTTATTTCCAACACTGAACTGTTGTCATTGTCCTCTAAGTCATCATCAGAAAGTTCAGCCAAGGAGTCGTTATCTTCTAACTCCTCCTCAACATCACTGTCACTTGAAAAGTCGCTAGAAATTACTTTTCTTTTAACACTACGAGCTCTATTTTTCCTTTCCTCCTTAGCTTTCAACATTTCTTCCTTTTCTTGCATTTTCTTCTTAAGTTCTAGTAGATATGGAGATTCAGTCAAGACCATAGATTTTTTCTTTGCTTTTCCTTTTCTTGTTCTAATCCTTGCTTTAGCTTTCACATGTGGCCTTACATCTTCTGGTGTACAAAATTTCTTTGTATTAGGTTCTGCTATTGAAGTACTTGGAGTAGACTCAATATCTAGTGTTGTGCTTTTTAAATTTAAGGAAGGATCACTGTTCAAAAAATGTCCTTCATTATTATCTTTGCCTGAACTTGGTACTTCAGAAGAATCTTCTTTATCTGTACATGGCCTATCCGTAACAGATGAGCTCAAAAAATCAACATCTGTGAAGACTTCAGAATTATAGGGAGAAATACCAGTATTTTTAAAACTGTTGATAATTGTAGTTGGTACAAGAGCTTGAGGTACTGCTTTCCCTACTAGTGTAGCAATATTGTATATTGTAAGTGGTACACCTGGGTTATTTAATAGCCAATCATCCATTGCTCTGTTATAAAAAGATTTGAAAGGAGTATAGCACCCCACATCAAGAGGCTGTAGCTTGTGGCTACAGTGAGGGGGTAGCGTCAATAAAACCACTCCATTTTCTTTAAAGTAATTAATAACATTAAAATCACAATGACTCTCGTGGTTGTCCAGAATTAAAAGAATTTTATTTTCCACACTACTTCTTGTGATCTGTACAAGGTGCTTTGCAAATTTTAAAAAATTATTGGCTGTCATCCAACCACTAGGAAAAGCAGACCCTTAAGATCCAGGTGGTGGTATCATGTGTGGCTTAAAGTTTTTTCGTGGAAACACAAAGAACGGAGAAATATATTGGCCGTTTGCACATATAGCAATGCACATGGTCACTAAAATACCTCGTTCAGAGCTTGTAATTTTTCCCACTTGTTTTTGTCCTACAGGAGCGACGATTTTTGGAGGTTTATGGACTGTCGTCACTCCAGTTTCGTCGCAATTATAAATTTGACTTATAGTGAATCCATGTTTTGCTATCACATTCTTAAGATTCTCAAAAAACAGATTGACATTATGTCTATTGAAGCTTGTAGCTCTGCTTAAGCTCGTAGCTTCAGGCGTACGAAGACAAAGCTGTGACTGACGAAACAATCTCATTCATTCGATACCGGCTTCTTTACGATCATGCCAACTCTGAGGAATTACTTTATTATTAGCGACAGCAAATTTGTATGCAAATTGGCAGGTAACTTTCACCGTCAACCCGTAGCACATATTGCATGCAGTAATAAGGTAGTCAGCCAGCATCTTTTCCTCTTCGTCAGTGAATATTTGACGAAAGCCATATTTTCTTTCAAAAGACAACTGTGGCCGATCTTCTTCGTCAGTAGCTCGATATTTTGCAACTGAACGTTGAAGAGCTGACTTGCTTACATTCAAAGTATTTCCCGCATTTCTTACCGTCATTTCCCCAGCAACAACTTTTTGCACTGCTGTTTTCATATTATTTTCATAGTTTTGATGCAATTTTTTACTTATTTCCATTTTTTTTCTCAGATCTCTTCTATTAACCTTCGGCATCTGCAAAGAATAAACCTCTTACTAAAGTAAATCTGTACGTGGTTCATACTGGGGCTGTCCCACTATATACCATCAAAACAAGTCCCAGTATGCACCGCTAGTATATTACTAACTTCTTTTATTTTTAAACCAGAAATAATTATTAAAACACTTTGTTAATGTATACATACCTTAAATAATGTCTACAAAGCGGCTTAAAATTATTAAACAAACTTACATCCAATGTTATACACAAATTCACCCAAATATTATCAACATTCAGTTGTAACTTTACTCTTTGCCGATGGTCGCCATTACTTTTACCCGAGAAACGCTGTCGGTAATAAAGAGAATGTTGGTTTAGAAAGTCGAAAATAGGTTACTCTTTACTACTGATGTTGATTAGCGTAGCTATTTTTCAATAGATGGAGCATAGGGTCCATGTCCCACTATGCACCATGTCCCAGTATGTACCACTCTCCCCTAACTTATTTTCTGTTGAATATTTTTTATCAACAAATTGATTATTAATACACACTTATATTTTTTGACGTTAAATATTATATTACTAGAATTATTACGTTTCTTGTTATGTTTTACATTACATTCTATGTTTCATGTTTACGTTAACTTTAGGATACTTTCCTGATAGTAGTACATCAAGTATATCATAAAAATAATAATTATTTGCAACTAACCAGGTTATAAATAATTAGTGTCATCTCCTTGAATATTTAAAAACCTATGGGAGGCAAAACGTCCCTCTTGAAAACACATATAATTCAATATTAGTTTGTCACAATTATAGTTTTGATTATATATTTTTTATAGGGGGTATTTACAATGGACGCCATCTAAGAATGAATTACATGATTTTGTAGATTCTAGTTTAGATGATAATATTAATGAAAATAAACCAGATTCATAAATCTGTTCTGTTTGTCAATATTATAGCGGAGGGAGGGTGTTTTATCGTCTCCTTAAACTAGATAATAAAACATTGTATTAATATGGAATATATTATAATATTTATAATTGTGAAATAATTTTTAGAATTTGAGAATAAATTAAACACTCTTTCAAATATTTAAAATTATTTTCAAAATTCAATGAATATACCCATTCAAATTTTATTGTTAGGTATACAGAAAATTGAGTTTTTATGTTGAATTTTAATTTGTACGATGAAATATAGAGAAAAAACTTGGTTTTAATATGTGCTAAAAATAATGATAATGACGGGTATAATTTAAGTAAAATGTGCTGTAAAATCGATAAATATTTCTGAATTTGTGCGTTCAAAATTATGTGGTCTGAAACCGGCATAATATAGACTACTATCTAATCATTTAAAGGATTTCTTGCGTTTGTCCTATAATAGCCATTTTTTATCGCATGTTGTAAAACATGGGTATTATACTAATCGATCCAGCTCTCTGTGAGCACTAGAGCAAGAATACACCATAAGTCAAATAGTTACGGTGTTTTTGACGTAATTATTATAATAACCTCATACAGAAGAAGAAAAGCTTTAAAGGTTTGACTCCGAAAAAAGAAGCTTTGTAGTAGAGAAATGAATAACAATTTGTTGTTAAGGATAAGGTCAGAGGAACGACAAATACAAATTTCGACAAAATTCACTTAGCATTTCAAACTGTTCGAGATGTATCTACAACATCTAGCTGAGAAAAAAAAATAGTATAAATTGTGACGAAACGCCGATTGTCTTGTTAGTTGAAAGAATGAAAGAATTAATATTATTATTACATGTTCATTATTCTGATTATTTAATGAAAATAAGTACTTACTTTTTACACGTTTCGATTCTAATACCCTGAATATATCCTTCCGAAGAAGTTATCTGATTTATAATATATTGCCATGTATTATCTTTCGTTTTTCCAATCGTAGGAAAAATAAGTTTTTGTTCCGCTTCGCAAATAAATTTTTCGTTATTTAAGTCAATTCTTCCAACAAATTCCTCAGGGCCAGCTTCTACACCAAATAAGATATTAAACTTATCGTTACTTTTCAATACTTTTTGTACAGTCTTATAGGGGTAGTTTTCAACATTTTCGCAGAAAGTATCTCCATTCTTGGCGCATAATGGAAGTCCTTTAATTGGTTTTATGATTTCATTATTTTCTTGAGTTTCTTCCGAATTGAGAAAAACAATATCATCTGAAATACCTAGAAAAATATTAACTTGTAAGAAGAATTATCTCTTTTCAGTGCAATTTTAGTCTAAGTAATTTTTAATAAGTGGGATAGTTTTGCTATCATAATACGTTATAATATACTATCGGTAAGAACGAGGGGTCAATAGTTACAATTGTCGCGCCATCTTTGTTTTAACAAGAGGAATATTGATGTGTTTCTGGAAAGATTACTAACAATAACTGTATAGTTGGACATATCAAGTGATTTTGCATGTATATTGGAATATCAATGCTTTATGGCCTTCATTTATTGTTAATATATTCTTTATAAAAAAATTTTATTTAAGCTGATTTATAATGTTGGTATAATTAAACCACGAATCCAATATTAATGAAATCGGAACCTCCTATTATCCAAGAGACATTAGCCTGCGTATAGAAACTACCCTAAACAAGTCGCGATGGCGTTCGTGTTTGTAGTTTCATTTAGAGGGAAACGCCCATTTTGTGAAAAGTGAGGAATCTAACTGGCTGGGTTGAGCATGTTTATGCATCTTTGCCAGTGTATTAAGCATGAATATAAACAAGCGTATTGTCAGGTTTGATCATGATAAATAAGTTCAGGATCTTGGTTGCTGTATAAGCCACACTCAGTTTGCATTCAAACGTGACTGTACTCGTGTTTTTAGTTATATATTATGGCTCCAAGAGGTTGTGTTATTTCTCCTAACAACTTTTGTTTTATTTGTGGAGAATACACTGTCAAAAGTCAACAAAGAAACATAAGTTATTTCGTAAAGAAAGTGTATTTTGCTTTCTTCAAGTTGAAATTTGATCAAGATAAGATCAAGATAAAGCCTGGGCTCCTCATTGGGTGTGCAGAAGGTGCGAAGAAAATCTTCGCTTGTGGTTTAAGGGTAAAGACACTTATTTTGTTTTCACATTCCTATTATGTGGCGTGGACAGCAAAACCGCAGGACCAACAGCTATTTCTTTTCGGTAGGTGTGAAAGGTTTCAATACAAAAAATGTAAAGGTTTTATTGCTATCTCTTTAAATTAAATTGGGTCTTATGAAGCAGTTTGTTAAGTCACTGCCAAAAGATAGGGAACGTTTCAAATCTGTTCCAAGTTCTCAAAACGGTCTGAAGCTAAGGTGAAAGAAGGAGATTTTACTGACCCCGACATATGAAAGCTGTTATCCGATCCCCTAGAAACAATTGGAGAAAAAGAACGAGACTCTTTCAAAGACGTAGTGCACAAGTTTTTGGGTAATACTGAAAACCTTCACTATAATGCATCATGGCTGCGTATAAAGCTCAAGGATAAGCTTAAAAGTTCATTTCTTACATTTCCATGTCGACTATTTTCCCGAAAACTTGGGACCCTTCTGTGAAGAACAGGGTGAAAGATTTCATCAGGATGTCCGTGACATCGCGAGACGCTACCAAGAAATTGGTTATTCAAGTGGAAAACAAAATTGAAAACGGAAGCATGTTCTGAAAAGTATCAAAGTGAAGAAGAAAAAGTTTATTAGGTAAAAAGAATCAATACGAAATGTTAAGTCATTTCATAAAGAAATTATTTGTTTAATTATAAGAAATATTGTTTAGTTCATTGTAATAAAATGGCGTTTTCTCATTAGTGTTATGCTTTCTTATACAAACACCCTGTATTTCGCAAAAAAGAAACTGTACGTGATGGAGGGAAATAGAGATCATTTCTGGATTCAGCAGATTAGAAAGCATAATATTTACCAAAAACATCCCATGTAGCTGAAAAAAAATATTTTTTTGCAGGCTTGTGATATTAATGATATTTTATGTGCATGGTTACTTGTGAAATTAAATGTTTGCGTGATACAAGAAACTATTAAGAACGGAAATTGAATGAATAGTTTTATATGCAAATCTAGTTCAATGTGCAACTGTTAATTATTATTATTATTAATGATAGTTGTTGTTTTTGTGATAGCGAACATTTCCTTTCTTTATTACCATAATTATGTAGGTATTTAGTCACATTGTGATGTGACCCGGTCCTGAGGGGGCACACCGCTGCGTCTGTACGCAGATGCGTCGATGCATTAAATAATAGACAGGTAACGTTGGTATAACAACATATAATTAGCTAACACTTATAACGATACAACGATAACAATATACATAATAACAGAATAGACAGTAGTGTAAAGGAGTTTTCTATCTTACACTCGTTATGCCATTCTGTATATCTAACTATGTCTGACTGTGTCTCTGACTGTCTCTTGAGATCTGATGGATCGTCTTATATACATTAGAGTGTGCTCCTTTTGACTAATGTCCTTAGTTTAATATCAACAAGTGGTGAAAGCGTGTAACGTATATTGAGGACGCTTGCGTATGTAAATCGGATGGACCGAGGTCATGTTTTTATATACAATAGAAACAAGACTGGGGTTGCACCTTGACTAAGATAAGTAGTACAATACATTACTCAATTTGGTTACTACAACATGCATATCCATTATTCTCCCCATAAACAAGATCAGAACTCATTTACAATTTATTAATTCATTTACAAGACTTAAATAAATAATTGCTGAGAAAAAGTTGTGCTGTGATCCCGAAACATAAATAAAAATTTTATTATGTCCTCGAAACGTTACGAATTTTTGCAAATTAAATGATAAAATTAATGGAAATTATTGGAATTCTTTCTCAGATTTGTATTTTCTTTTTTTATAATAAATTTTTGCAGTTATATATGTATGTATGTAGAGTTATTTTCATTTAAAATATTGTGGAGACAATAATATGAGAATTGTTACAATTTAATGAGGATTGTTAAATCGACATTTGGAGATAATACTAAAATTATGGCAGGTAAAGGTTGAATATGATGTTTGATAAGATATGCACGACGACAGTTGATCCTACACCATATAAACACACGTCCTATAGTCACACGATGATACGCGAAATCAGCCCTTCTAAGCATGGTCCGACATATCGCGCACCATGTAACGACAGAGACGCGATAAAGGTAATAATTACATTGCAATACTTATCGACAAGAAAATGTATCAAATTTTCTATAGTTGCAACAAAAATATAAATATTTAATTACAAAAAAGAATAATAATTGTCACCTTGCAAATTTTAAAATAATGTAGGAGAGAGTGGGTCACAGTGGAACATCGGACACAATGGAACAAGTCGAATACTTTCTAAAATTTGATGTCAATAGCAACCTCTATTGTACGGTAGGCGTATCGTGTCAAGACATAATTGGTAAGCAAACTGTAATAAGACTGGAGGTTCCTACCATGAAATATTCCTAGTTGAGTACTTAAAACGCATGAAAGTAGAAATTTGGCTATGTTATTGCATCGACATCGTCTGTTTTGTTTTTAATTAAGCGCTGTGTTTTAGTTTTTTACTACCGTTATGTTATAGGTAAGTAATGCACAGAATATAAATATTAAATCAGCCAGCAAACAGGATAATTAAGAAAAAATAGTTTTTAGTTAATATATCACTGGAGGCACAGCGGAATATCAACCGTGGAGTACAGTGAAAAACTAGAAATATACCAAGAAATAGGGTTAGAAAAACTCAAATTGGTAGATTATTTGAAGAATCAATGAAAGAAGCTGTTAGATTGGTGGTTGAAGAGCACCAAAGCTATCGAGTAGCTGCTGAAAGAACGAGAATGCAATACACAACTTTAACAAGGTAAATTTTTTGCTTAAAATTGTTAATTAATTTTTGTTACAAATTTGTTTAGTAGATATGTGACCAAGTTCAACGTAGCTTTAGGAGACGACGTAAGAATGTGTCCCAATTATGCTTGCCGTAAAATTTTCTCTGAAGAACAAGAAAACATGCTACGATAATACATCCGGAACTGTTCTAAAATGAAATACGGGTTAACAACAGTGGATTGTCGAAGGTTAGCATATGAAGTTACATCACGAAATAGGATCTCAATGCCTCAGAAAAGGGAAGAATATAAAACAGCAGGTAAAGAATGGCTTAGAAGTTTCCTTGAAAGAAATGCTGCTGCCTTCATCATTCGTAAATCAGAATCGTGCAGCTTGTCAAGAGCAACATCTTTTAATAGGCACAATGTGTCTATGTTTTTCGACAAATTAGTAGAAGTTTTAAGTAGACACTACTCAATTGTTGACCGGTCTCAAATCTGGAATTTAGACGAGACGGGGGTAACCACCGTCAAAAAACCGAAAAATGTAATAGCTGGCAAAGGAGTCAAGCAAGTGACTCAAACCACAAATGCAGATAGAGGGCAACTTGTTACGCTTTGTTGCTTCATTAATGCGTTTGGATCATCCATACACCCACTTATAATATTCCCTGGCACATTGGGTTAGGTTCACCTTCAGAATGGATGAATGCCGAACTGTTTCCAAACACTATGTCTCATTTTATTAAATTCATAAATTCTTCCCGTGAAAATTCTTCGCTGATTTTAATGGACAACCATGAGTCATTTGTCGATTACCACTATAGATTTAGCCAAAGACAATGGCATAATTATTCTTACTTTGCCACCGCACTGTAGTCATCGACTACAGCCACTCGGCGTATCTGTTTACTTTTCTTTTAAAGCCTACTATAATTCTGCAGTAGACAGTTGTATGTTACGAAATTCTGGGAAAGTTTTACGATTTATCAAGTAATTTCATATGTAAATATAGCTTATCAGCGTGCCTTAACCCCATCTAATATTATCTTCACCGATGACCAGTTTATGGGTAGTTCTACAACTGATCGGCCAATGAACGGAGACGAAAACACAACTCAGTTTTCTTATGAAGACCTAGAAAAATCTTCCAGCTCATGACTACGTTTTAGTAGCATTCCCAACTAAAACCTCTATAAATTATTATGTAGGAAAGGTAACAAAAGAGGGATGACTTGGACTATGAAATAAGCTTCTACAGAAATTAAAAAGGAAAATTCGTAGAACCATATAATCCTAATATAGCAACAGTGGCAGAAAACAACATTAAGAACCAAATATGTATGGGCAAACTAAACGAC
Source organism: Melolontha melolontha (assembly GCA_935421215.2). Taxonomy (NCBI): domain Eukaryota; kingdom Metazoa; phylum Arthropoda; class Insecta; order Coleoptera; family Scarabaeidae; genus Melolontha; species Melolontha melolontha. Next base: position 81,736,604 of record OW285241.1, read on the forward strand.
AAAACAGTCATTTGACGTTAATTTTGGATATTTGAATGTCAAATATAACTTAAAAGTTTTTGTTAACGTTATACATATGCAGCTGGTATATTAAAAATTTCATACTGGATCATAAGTTTTGTTCTTAATAATTTCCCCTCACTTGTAAAGCACATTCTACATGATAGTTTAGAATGTTCCACTGTGCCCAACTCGTGTTCCGCTATAACCCAACATGGGCTACAGTAGAAGACAAAGCAAAGACATACACTTTTGTATTTTTTGCCTATTTATGATTTTCTTTTTGAATTTTGATTATACTAATACAACCATTAAGGTTTATTATATCTAATTACTCATAAATTTTTCTAAAAAAATAAACATTACAATCTACAAAATAAAAAGGATATATCGTTCCACTGTAACCTAATCTCCCCTGGTTGTACAGAAATTAACAAATTCTATTTATAGCAAAATATAAAATTAAAAAATTTTTAAAACTAAATAACTCTTCTCAAAAAAAAAACAAGGAAAATTAAATACAAAATTCTCTTAAAAATAACTGAATAACAATTCCCAATAATTTTGTTGGAACAGATATTCAAAACGATCTATCTGAAAAACGCAATAACCTAATTCGCCTACAATATGTCTGGGAACACTCGAGAATGTTTGAGGTAATATGTTTCGGTACGGTAAGAACACCGCTATGCCATTTGGACCGTTGAACTAATTGCTACTTTTGCTGCACCAAAAAATTTCGGGTTTTCCAACAAAAGTAAGAAAAATATTAGTTATGCTAGTCGGCTCTCTGCTACTCGTGCAGTACCTCATTCGGAAGCCTTGCCAGTACTAAGACCCATAGATGTTATAGTGGAACAGCGAAATGCTTACTGATTATTGTTGAACAATGATATTAGAAAGTGCCGAAGAATAGTATAAAGGAAAAGTAAAAAGAAAAACACTTTAAGCGGGACAATACCATACAACTCCATATAATGTACATACCTAATTATTATTTCATTTACTTTTCAATGTTTTTTTTCCAAAACCTGACGTGCCAGAATAAATTTGTTGTTATTACTTTTGTTAGAACTATAAAAGAAACGAAAATTATATATAGTTTCTAAAGAAAAATTAAAATTTGTTGACCAGTGATATATTGTGACTGATGTGTTATTAGTGAGAAAAATTTGTGTAAACATTATGCCTAAGAACTTACTCAACGAATAAAAAGAAAATTGTTAGTAAAGCGTAGATGATATGTTGCCATCGTTTCGATCAAAAAAGTTCGGTCGAGCTAATCAAAAATCAAATCCATGATCTTTGTCTCTTTTACCGAGAAATTGGTTACAAAGAAGTAGGCAATCAAAAATTCTATGAAGAGTTTCTTAAGCAGTTTAACGTGTTTGTGTTAATGCTATCGATTAAAGTTTGCGCCATAATTAACAATGGTTCATGTTGCATCCCTCTATCAATTACGAAGTTTATAATTAACCCTTAAATGCATGGTGTTGCCATTTGGCAACACATGTATTTTCTGGTTCTACGTTCACTGCAGAAACGTTTGCATGCTTTTTACGCATTGTAAGCAAAAGGCAACAAACCGCTCACATGTATTTGTATACGCTGAGCGCCATTCATGTGACGTATATTTTCTAACCGCAAATAATGCGCGTCCATTGACGTTCATGCGTATGTGCTTACTGTGCAATAATCAAAATACTGATTCGCGCAGTTTTCATTAGAATTCATAGAACGAAAATTATTACCATCATACTCCAAGGTATTAATATCAATTATGTACCATAATACCATCCGAATTATTATACCCAATTAGAGATATTATTGGAGCGACGAACTAGAATTTCAGCCAATAAAGAACAAAATGTCCATGAAAAAGTTTGAAAAGATCAGACAATTTTTTCACTTCAATGATAATTCTAAATTCATTGCAATAAATGAATTGGGATGACAGGTTGTTCAAAATTAGACCTCTTATCGATCAGTTAACCAGCAAATTCAATAACATACCTCTTGAGGAACATCTCTCAATTGATAAGCAAATGTGCTCGACTAAAGTCAGGCATTCATGAAGCAATATATGCCCATGAAACCCCATAAGTGGGGATTCGAATTATTTGTTTTTTCTGGAATATCTGGGTTCGCGTACAATTTTGAAATATACAGTGGCCGGGAAGTGATACGACTCGCCCTGCAAAGGAGCCAGATCTGGGTGCTATATCAAATATCGTCCTCCGACTATCCCGTATTATACCAAAAAATGAAAACTACAGATTATATTATGATAATTATTATACCGTCGTACCACTGATGGTTCATTTAGCTAAGGAAGGCATTTATTCACTTGGCACAATTCGAAGAAATAGGTTACTTAATAGTAAACTTCCCACAGAAGCACAAATGAAGCACGAAGATCGTGGTGCCAGTTATGAATTCGTTGCCACGATAGATGGAATAGATGTGTCTTCCCTAGTATGGAAAGATAATAAATATGTAAATCTGATATCGACCTTTGCCGGAACACACCCCGAAACTATGGTAAAGAGATATGATCGTAAACAAAAAAGAACTGTTGATGTGAAATGTCCATTTGTAATACAAGCATACAATCGACATATGGGTGGTGTCTCCTCGATAGTTTGATGGGTCGTTACAAGATCATAATAAAAAGTAGAAAGTGGTATATGAGACATTTATATCATTTGCTTGATCTAACGGTAGTGAATTCGTGGTTAGCGTACAAACGAGTACATCAACAAAAAGGAACTAAAGATTCTAAGATTGTTGATCAAGCTAAATTCAAAGCTGAAGTAGCACATAGCCTCACTAAGGTAAACATATCTGTAACCCCAAAAAGGGGTAGATCAAGTTCCAACTCTGTTGAACAAGAACTACAAGCGAAGAAAACGAAAGGCCCTACACAACATGAACCACCTCAAGATGTAAGACAAGACCAATATGGTCATTGGCCAATACATCAAGATACTAAAATGCGATGTAAGCTTCCTACTTGCAAAGGATTCACTCATGTCAAATGTGATAAATGTGGAGCCGGACTTTGTTTGAATAAAACAAACAACTGTTTCAAGAATTTCCACGTGAAATAACTTATACGTATTATACAGTAACAGAATGCACACTCTAGCCATTTGGCAACGTATGATAATTTTGTAATAAAACATATTTCCACAAAGATGTGGATTTTTTCCTTATTTTTACTTTAATATACAATCTTTTTTAGTAATGTTTGAAAAATAGAAACTGTATACAAAATATTGTGCGTTAAAGGGTTAAGAGAAAAATATGCACAACCTCAGTTACTCTATACATTCTTGATATGGCTACTTGCAACTTTCTTCACTGGGTAATTGCTATTATGCAACACTTATGAAGTCGCGACGGAGCATTTAAACAGCTCAACGGAGCACACTCAGAAGAATGCGAAAATAATTGGAGACGGTGTGCATATTTATAAGGAACATACATTTAAGGATCATATTAAACTATAAATGAAATCTACAAACAATAGTAAAATAAATCGTTCTCTTACTTCTGAGACTTCTCGCAGCTAGAAAGAAGTATAGTGTAAAATAGAAAAATAAACCAACTCCACCAACGTAACGTTGGTAACGTCTGCCTATGTTTAGAATAAAATTCAAATTTCTGAATTTAGTGGCGCATGGTTAACTTAAATGTTTATTAATTGTCAATTTAATCATAATCTTCAATTATCGCTATGACTACTGACTTATAGATGTAGTGTGACCAAGTTCAAACTTATCCGCTAAATGTTCCATGCTTTAAGGATTTATTAAAGCATTCATTTTGAGTGCTTTAACAGGTCTCTTAGCAACGCTAATTGAAAAATAATTATAATAAAACTTAACTAGAAATGTTCAAGAGAATTTCTAGTTAAGTTTTGTTATAATTTTTCTTACGTTGGTGTCTTCTATTAATATGGAAATTTTTCTGTAAGCTTTAGGAAACACCTTTGTAATTTACTATAAAACTTAAATGCATATATGCAAATGCATTTAAGTGCGATAAGTTCAGTATAATACTTACTGTGATTACTTAATTTGTTCAATATGTATGCGGAATCGGCATATGGACGAGCTTGCAGGATTCGTATCTGAAAAAAGAGAAGAATAAAAATATAGAATTTAGGGAATTTATTTTTGAAAATTGCGATGGTCATTGAAATATAAATTTAATAACTATAGATCAGTGTTTGGTCCGTTTGTCCTTGATTGGGCCTGTCTTTGTACTTTATTTTTGTTAGTGCAACTCTGTCCAATTAAGATACGCGCTAGAAGAAGATTCTGAGAGCATTAAAACGTCGAGAAGTTAACGGTTGGTTTCCGAACCAAAGAACCACTACAACGCGGAAGAAACTCGAAAGCCAGTGTTGCACATCATTTCTCAGCGAGAGCATGCTGTTAAACATATAAATATATGATATGGAATTGTAGAATTTCATTTATTGCTCTGGTGAATGTTCTATGACGCAGTAAAACTATAACTATGTTTTTGGTTTACAGAGTGAAAGTGCCTTGAGCAAAAATTGTAAGGCATATGTTACAGTTATTTTAATATCGTAGTATTATTTAATTGAATAGTTTTTGAATTTGTGCAAAGATTGTTTTTATTATTGACAAAAGAAAATGGAAGATTAAGTAGAAAAAAAGACGATATAGGTATTATTTTGTTCGAGAGTTAATGGATCGGAAGCCGCTAGAACCATTTGTGCTGTTTACTGGGAAAACGTAATTGGGGAAGCGTATAGCACGAATATGATTTTCTTAATTTAAAGAGGGCTATTTTTAACATAAACGATACTCAACATTCAGTAAACCATCGGACTTTGATGTAGATAGTCTGAAAGCCTCAATTCATGACAATCCACGCCAGTTGGTCTTTATAATGGGTTGTAACCAATCGCCCATTATATGACTTTTTCATTCTATGGGCAAAGTTAAAAAACTGGGTATTTAGCCGCTGCATTTTTTAGACAACAAGAATCAGCGCGTAAACACAGTTTTTGTCCCACAATGTTACTGATGACGAAAAATAGTACCTTCATGTTAATATTAAGAACAGAAAAGACGGGTTAGAGCAACAACCACGTAACTCAAGAAAACTCGTTTTTGAGCTACTATATATGCCAAGTAACTCATCATACTGCATACTGCTTCAAAAATTAGTGCAACAACAACGTATCTCAACATATCGTCGGCTTAAGACGCAAATGGCCGAACTTCACTTTTAGCTCAAAATGATGTTTTAAATTGATCACGTGTATAAAAATTATGAAACACGCCTAACTCCCGAAATGTCAAAATTGCCGCCACAAAACACGACTTGAATCTGGCCTATCTCCTGCCTATTCTACAACAATACGCGATTGGCATAACCCCCATTAATGTTATGACAGTGATGCGTGAACATTCGTCTCTGTAATTTAAAGTGCAAAAACAAATATTTAAGGTAAGTACTGATAGTTTTTTTAGATAAGTAGTATTTCGAACAGCTAAATAACCTAAAAAAATAAAGTTTATTGTTTAGATTTTGCCTGTTGATAGATAAAATTAATAATACGTAGGTATTCTTTTTACTTTAACTGTTTTGTAGTTCGATAAAATTTTTATTCGCGTGATATTCGAGGGACAACAAAAGACGTGTGGTACGCAGATAACATGTTAAGACGCATCCAGACTAGTAAAAATTTACTCATATTATGACATTCGGCATAAATTTCTAACGAACCCTATCTATTTCAGAATGAATCCTCAATCTCGTGCGTCTAAAATACTTTCACTGGCGGAAATACACATTAAAAAAAGGCCAATATAGAAAATTATGCAAACAAAAACAATGTGTTAACAGTTAGTGCCGCTTCTGCTCAAGATGATGCATGCCCTTTCCATATTGTTTACAGATAGTAGCAATCTAGTAGATCATTTAATGTCAGCACCTAATGATCACATATTAACTGATGACAGTTTAATTATTGATAAAGAGTTATTAAACCTCGCTGAAATAGATGTTGCTAACTTGGTTCAACTTGGAAATTGGTGTGTTCAAATGCGCCTCAAAGTAAAAATAAAACTGAACCAGGGGGTCAGCAACGTTTAGTTCCAGAACCAATCTCTAGCGAACAATGCCAAAACTCTATTTCCGAAGTACTCGAAGCCTCTAATCCTTCTGATGAATCATATGAACCGAGTGAAAATGAAACCACTTCAAGAGAAGAAAATGAAGTCTTAGAGAAACTATAAAAAAAAACACGTCAACCGAAACCATTGTAAGAACACGCAAGAAAAGACATCATGTAGATCAAAAACAATGGAAAAACAATAAAAATAAGATATTAAGGCAAGAAGGAAAAGAATATTTTGGTAAAAAAAGGCAAGAAGAAAAATGGAATTATAAAATTCCAAAAAGATTAAAAACTATAGGACCAAGGTGCCAATGCAATGGTCAATCGGTAAAGAAATGTAACTAGATAACAGATCAGCAAATAACAATTATTTTTACAAGGTTTTGGAATTTTTCGTGGAACGAAAAACAACTATTTCTAAGGACGCTGGTTTAAAAGAAAACTATTTCCAGAGCTAGGGACAGAAAAACAGAGAACGAATCAAGAAGGGACTTCTCCTATGTTTATTTCCTTGACACAACATCAAAAGTAAGAGTCTGTAAAACGATGTTTTGCAACACACTAGCTATTCCACCTAGAACTGTCGGACGTTGGTTGATTGAAAAGACTAAAAGATAGATGTTTCAGGATAGGCCGACGATGACCTTAACGGCACACATAAAAATTCCTCCGAGAAACTTAATCCCAGAACGGCAAAAATAAATGAACAGAAAGAATATTTATCAAATTTCTTTAATATTCTGCCAAAACTGGAATCACATTATTGTCGGAAATCAACCAAGAAATTGTACATTGAGAGAAATTGGCAAACAAAAATGGAGTTATATCGATTTTACAAAAATGATTAGTGCAAAAGAATGAATCAACACCAGTATCAGTTGCAACTTTTAACAATAGTTTTGACTATTTCAATTTAGCACTCTTTTCACCCAAAAAGGATGAATGCGACACGTGTGTAGAATACAAAACTGGTAATGTTGATGAAGCTACCTATCAAGAACATCAGAAGAAAAAGGAGGAGGCGCGAAAGCAAAAAGAAGTTGATAAAAAGAAAGGAGATGTAAGAGTTTTTACGATGGATTTGCAATCGGACCTAATGAGCCCAAAATCTAATGTTAGTGCTCTTTACTATAAGATAAAGTTAATTGTGCGTAACTTTACAATTATGGACATTCAATCTTTGGATGGATATTGTTTCCTCTGGCATGAGGGCAATGCTGGACTAACAGCCAACACATTTGCTACTATTATTTACAAGTTATTTGAGACATACATTATACCGGAAAAAGACTATTTTGAAAAAGTAATTTTATACAGAGATGGGTGTACGGGACAAAACCGAAACGCAATTCTTTCCAACGCACTTTTGAACCTTGCACAAACGAATAAAATCATAATTGAGTAAAAGTTTTTAGAAAAAGGGCATACTCAACTGGAATGCGATTCAATGCACTCCACTATTGAGCGAAAACTAAAAATCAGAATTATTAATGTCCCAGAAGACTACGTTAATGTTTGTGAAACTGTTCGCATAAATCCTAAACCCTACAAGGTGGAGTACTTAGATCATACCTATTTTAAAAACTTTCAATGTGTCCAATACATCAGTTCGATACTTCCAGGCAGAACAACAGGTGATCCGACTGTTACTAACATCAGAGCACTTCAATATAATGAAAACGGAATTCACTTTAAAATCAGACATTCAGAGGAATGGGCACCTTTGCCTTATAGATCGACAAAAAAGGATAAAAAAATTTGGAATCTAGGAGTTGCCGTTGATGTATCCAACTCCTATAGCAATTAAACAACATAAGTTTCAACATTTAATGGATCTTAAAGCTTCTATTCCTCAGGACTTTCATTTGTTTTATGACAGCTTACCACATTTGTAAATCTACTCTTGTTTTCCGTCACAGAACGAATAGTGATATAATATATTGTTAGAATGTTACTATTCTTTTATATGTTTTCTAAGTTTATTTCTATTTCTATTCTTATGTAATAAGTAATTTAAGTTAAAAAGGAAACAGGTACTAGCTGCCTATTTCCTTCGGACAAAATAAATGTATATCGCAAACGACCTAACTCCCGGATTTTCATAAATAAAATCCATTTTTGACAAAAAGGATTATTTTTTGTAATCCAGTAACAAACCAATAAAATTATTTCCCAAACGATATTTGTTTTATTATGTTTTCACTTTTTGCGTTGTTTTTTGCATCTCCTGAAAAATGTTCGATTTTGGAGTTAAGCCAGTTGCATCTTAAGCCGACGATATGTTGTTGTTGCTCTAAGGCTTTTTCGCTTATTTCTCAAAAACTTAGGACAACATATTGTAAAGTTTGTCTTTTCGGGTTCTTAAATAAAACTATCGATAACTTTAGATACACACTATATTAATAATAAAACGTATAACAATATAAAAACTAACTATGAACAATAAGCACATTTATGTATTTATATTTATGTAACTTCCGCGAGGCTTTGGTGTCGAATGGTCCAATCCCTTCTTCGACGGCTTTTATATCGAGGCTTATATTTTCTCGATGCATGCAGAACGCTCGAGAAAATGCCAGAGGTATGACGCGCTCCGCGTCGTTGGATGAGTCATCACATTGCCCCCTTCTTAAGAATGAAGTTTCGTCCCGAAACATGTCATGCTTTGGTTCCCACAACCGATGGCGAAATCGACAGGTAGGGCCTTTGTTACATTGTGACGTCATATCGAAATAACAGTCCACGGTCTTATCTTGCCTGGATGGACAGGAATATTCAAGCCGGTAACTGCATACCAGAATTTCCATACCAGTATGTCGGAAGATTACTCCCAACATGCTCCTTACAATTCTCCAGTCCAGGCGGTCCAATCCACAAGTCAATTTTGAAACTGCTAATTTCAGAATGTCTTGTTGTAACATTTGTACGCGTAAGTGGGACAGGGCCTCCCATAAGGCACGATAGGTTGGCTTCAGACTTGACAGTTCTTTCGTGACCAAATAAAATATGGGCTGTCCTTCATTTGTTATTTGAAGACTCTTTACCAATTGCTGGTCCCTGCTGCCTTAATTTTTCGATTCTGACAAATCTCTCTTTAAATTCCCTGGCAATTCCTTTGGCCATTCGCAGCTCTCGAGCTACGCAATGAGCAAGCGCGTAGTCTGGCGGCACCGTAAACAAATCATGCTGTTTCTCAATGGTCACCCCAAATCGAGCTTTTCTCGAACCAGAATACTCTCCCATAAAGTCTTCGAAGGTTAATTCCTGGTATTGGCTATCCAATCGGCAAGTCAGCGGCATCGTCATTATTGTCTCCAGAGTATGGGGCTAACCGATTAAAATGTACGACTCTTGGCTTAGTATGAGGTGTTCGCCTGATACGGTATATTACATCGTTAATCCGCTTCAACACCTCGTATGACCCCTCCCAATTCTTTTGAAGTATTGGAGATAGGCCCCGTCGACGTTGTGGATTATATACCCAAACCCGGTCGCCTTCACGTTAACCACTCATCTCGGCGTTGATGTCATAGCTCACCTTCATTCTGTCACTAGCATCTTGGATATTATGTCTGACTTGTTCATGGATATTATCTAGTCGTCGTCTGAGCGCGCTGACATAATCTTCTCCGGCAAGATCTTCACCAGGCTTGCTCCCAACCTTTAAATCACAGGGCAATCGAAGTTCCCTCTCGAATAGTACGTTTGCTGGTGATTGGCGAGTTGTCTCTTGAACAGAGGCCCGATACGCTATTAGGAATAATGGTAAATGTTCGTCCCAATCTCTCTGGTGTTCGGAGACCACTTTGGATAAATGTCCTGATCATGGTCTTGTTCATTCGCTCTACCATCCCATCTGATTGTGGATGCAAGGGAGTTGTTCTCGTCTTCCGTATGCCCAAAAGTCCACACATCTTTTCGAATAGACTGGACTCGAAATTTCGCCCTTAATCGGAATGAAGTTCCAAAGGTACACCTAAACGGCTGACGAACTCCTTCACAATCACGTCTGCTACAGTTCCAGCTTCTTGATTTGGTAGAGCATATGCTTCAACCCATTTGGTAAAATAATCCATGACCACTATTATGTATTTCTTTCCTTTGTCGCTTTCTGGAAAAGGGCCGGCGGCATCTATGGCGATCCTTTCAAATGGGCTTCCTACATTGTATTGGCTCATGGGTGCCCGTCGACGCCTCTGGGGACCATTGCTTCCGGCGCAATTAGCAAACTTTCGGCACCATTCTTTCACATCTCGTGAACAATTCACCCAGTAAAATCTCTGGCGCACCTTCTCCAGTGTTTTATGGACTCCAAAATATCCCTCAGAAGCACCATTATGGAGTTCTCGCAATACCTCTGGTATTCTTTTCTTGGGAACCACCATTTGCATCTTCCGCTCGCTTCCATCGTGATTTTCGACCTCACGTCTCAGGAGATCGTCTTCCATGCTTAAGGAATCCCATTGTGCCCAGTATGACTTCAATTCTCGTGAATGGGGAGCAATTTCTTGCCAGGTCGGTCTTTGCCCATTTCTCTTCCAAGCCCTGAAGACTGCAAGATCCGGATCAGCTTCTTGATCTGCGCGCAAATTGTCAGGTTGCCATTGGTCATCAACCACGGTGGTTCGAAGAGCGTTGGCCGATTTGTCTTCGATTCGGTTGCAATGTCGACAGCCTTCTGGACAGGGCCTTCTTTCCATAATAGCGCCCACATACAGGCCATTGGTTTGATGTTACAAGGATGCGATTTGGGCAGTCCTTGGGGCTTGCGGATTCTCAGCCGATTCTTTCTTGGTCCTCTTACCACATTTATTCTGAATGTGACCGTTTCTTCTATAATTCCCGCATGGCCGCGCACTTTTATTTGGTTTCATCTGGTTTAAAACTCTAGTAACCACCTGCTCCATGAACTCCTCATTTTCCTATTTGTCGACAGTGCAGACACGAGCATGGTTCCGAGAGGCTTGTTTTGCAGTCTCAAACTCAAGCGCATGCGCCAAAGCATTGATCAAGGTTTTCGGTCGTGCCAACCTTAATGCTTGCTGCGTATCAATATCCCGTAGACCATCTATGAACGTTTGGACAGCTAGGTGTTCCATGAAATTTTCTGGCGGCCATTGGATATGCCAGTCGTACCAGACGAGCAACATCTGCCTCAAATTCTTGAAGATTCTCGCCTTTCTTCTGTGATCGATTCTTCAGTTGGATATGGTATACTTGCTCCAAATGTGCATGGCCATATCTCATCTCCAACCGCTTAATGAGTTGAGAATAATCTTTACGTTCCTCAGGAGGCAATATCTGCAAAATATCACTAGCATCACCCCTCAATGCTATGATTAAAGCAGTCGCTTTCTCGACAGAAGACTATGCGTTTGCTTCTGCGGCCGCTTCGAATTGCGTCAGGTACGTTGCCCGTGACGTCTTTCCATCAAAGGTTGGTGGCTTGATTCTGGTCTTCAAGATAGTCACAGGTTCTTCTTTTATTTCGATAGGCCGCGGTATAGCTTCTTTGTTGATCTGCTTTGTGTCAGAATGACTCATGGTAACAGGCAATTTCATCTGAGTCATTATTGCTTCTAAAAGTCTAGAATGTTCTACAATTTTCTCCTCTACAGCTATGAAAACCTCTTCCTTTAACGCTTCTGAGTTTTCCACTAGTCGCTGTTCTAGAACTTTCTCCAAAGCTCTAGAATTTTCAGAATTTTTTTTTTCATTATTTCCAGACTTTTTGCGAAGCTTCTAGAATCATCTAGTAATTTCTTTTCCAGATTTTTCTCGAGCATTGTAGCGGTTTCTATTAGCCGTTGCTCCATATTTTTCGCACTATCCAGATTCTTCTGTTCCATTTGTTCTAGAGTTTTTGCTAAGTTTCCAGGCTCTATTGGCCATTACGATATTTAAAATAACGTCTTTTCGCACTGTATATTTATTTAAATAGATATTTAATTAACACTTAATTGTCTACTTAGTTTATTATTTATAAAACCTCACACCTGCGCCACTGTCAAGTTTGTCTTTTCGGGTTCTTAA
>OW285241.1:81758799-81811299 GCA_935421215.2 Melolontha melolontha
ATGTAGATAAAAAGGATGGTCAAGATCATGATTCTGTTGATACAAAAATGGAAAACTTTGTCAAGTAGTGGTAAAGTGTCCGCTCTTCAACAAATGACCGCAAGTGATTTTGAAAAAAGTATTTATGTCGAAAATATTAACAATAGAGAAGAAATAAAAACTTATTGTGAAAAATGCTGGATAAGACGAGAAGATGGTAAAATAGGAAACGATTAGGATGCAGAATGTGTATCTCATAAATTTCAAAAAACACAAAATGATCATGACAGAGATTGCATACAAGAACTAGATGTTGATGAAAATGACAAACGTACTTATACAGAACTTACTGAAGTAAATAGTAAACAAAAGTACAAGTCTGCGCAAAAAAATAATGGACAACAGAAGAAAATAAAATTCTTACTTCTTAATACAAATTCTTTGTAGACATGGCAAATGATTGGGAATGCATACAAGAAAATGAAAATACGTATATGTCAGGATATTGATCATTAAGTCTTAATTCAAAACGATAAAGAAACACATAATAATTGTTGACTGAACTGAAAACGATGAGGAAATAGATAATGATCTTGAACTAGAAAATGGAGAATCCAAAACATCAAATAATGAGATAGAGAAAGAGGAACCGAACCTAGCAATAAATATAAACGAGGGAGAAAGAGAGAGAATTAATGAAATGGACAAAAAAGAAGAAGAAAAGGACCCTAATGGTATTGGTTGGTCCACTAATATAAAGAGCTCTAGAAACCATATAGCTGCTACGGGAGCAGGACAAGAAGTCGCAGAAAAAAACACAAGCGTGCAGGACTTCCTTACTTGTCATCGCGGAAAAGCTTTATGCCGGGAAAATCGATGAAAAATAAGAATTGTTCTAAGTGTCCCAAAAAATGCAATGAAATATTTTCTGAAAAGCAAACCGGACGGAACAATTTTGGAACCTTGGCAATGAAGAGGATCAAAGAAAATTTATAGGGTCGTTAGGTTCACAAAAGAAGGAAAAAAGTGGTTATTAAAATGCGAGAAGAAAGTGCACAAATATTTACTATTTGAGTAAAGAAGCTTCGAAAATTTCAATATATAAAGGTTTCTTTTTGCCTTCACTGGGGATCACCGAATCAATGGTTTACTTTAAAGCCTGAAATACAAATAAAATCCCATTAAATGCCAGGAACTTCACAAAGGAGCATCTCAACTTTTTTCCCGAAGTGCCCTCGCATTATAATAGAACGGACGGATAACGAAAGAATATTTAGACAAAGATCTTAATTTTCAGATGATGTATGAACTTTATAAACAAAAGTGTAAAGAACACGGAAGGACAGCAGAAGAATTGTAGTACTACAGGTCGGTCTTCAAAACCGAATTTAACTTGTTTCATTATGAAAGAAATAGAGAATAAAAACACTCACATGGTGATAAGCAAAAGAGGATATATTAAAATATATCAACAGTTATAAGTTAATAAAGATTTACCGAACCCGTTAACTACGACTAGAACTACTTGTAATTAGAGCAAGGAATTAACTATGTTTCTAGTTTAAATTCTGACAGTCGTTAGTTTCAAATAAATTTATTTGTGACTTTTGGTCTCTGTATGTAACTGTTAAATTCAAAATTTCCTGCTGTCGTAAAGGATCAACAGCGCCGCCATGCCCTTATTTTGAAGCATTGGTAAATGTACATTCACTGATATAAGTTTTGTATTTAATATTTTAATCCACTTTAAACATTGGAAGCTAGTCTTATAATTAATGTGTTTAATTGTACCGATTCCAATTAAAATACAAAGCAACCGATATATGTTATAACTTGACTATCCTGAATGTGAGATTGTCAAAAGAAAATTATGTTGATTTATTAGTTGATAAGTTGTTTTAATTATAGTATATAGTATAAGTATTTCAATACATTACAATTTGACGTTCTTAAGCAGAAGTAAATAGCAAACTTGTTACCGTTCGACGTGCCCGATTAGGGACGTGAAAATTAAATTAAGTAAATCGTACAGAATAACCAAAGCAGGGACGTCGAGAGACCAAACGCGTTACAAGGGTTATGTTGAACATGTAATAAGGAAAACGGAAGTTAGAAATATGAAAAATGAAACGAAAGAAAAGGTTCAACGCGAAGAACGTATTTTACATACATACATAATCTTTACTTCCATATACCGGTTATACCAGTGTTGGATGATAAATTTTATACATTAATTACATTATGCATTCTACAGCATACTCTATGCAATACTAATATAAATTTTATATAATATAGATGTGCTTATAACCTACTATATTGACTTCAATATTTTCTATAAATTGGGGGCTCTAAATTACGTCTTCCTTATATGTTTTTTTCCATCTCTTTCTGTCACCAGCTATCCGTATCGCCTGTGTCCATTCTAAGTCTCTCTTCCTTAAATTTTTGTTTATATGGTTGTTCCATGTTTTTTTGGGTGTACCTCTTGCTCTCCTTCCAATAGGTTTACTGCTCCAATTTTTTTCGCCATTCTGCTCCGTTCCATTCTTATCAGATGCCCGAACCATCTCAATTGCGACTGCTCAATCGTTACGTTTAACGAAGTTACACGGCTTCTTCGTCTTATCTCGACGTTTCGTATACTATCCAACCTTGTCACACCCTCTATTCTACGTAAATACTTCATTTCAATTGCTTGTAGTCGGGCCTTCGTTCTGTCATTTATGGTCCAAGATTCGCAGCTATATGTTAAAGTTGGTACATATATAGTTTTATAAACCTGTAGCTTGGTATTTTTGGATATTTCTTTTTTATGAATCATTACTTTCCCCAACGCAAAATAAATCTTCTCCGCATTTCTTATTCTTTTGGCGATTTCCTTATCTATTTGTCCATTTGCCTGTATTACCGCACCCAGATAACTGAAGCTATCTACTTGTTCCACTCTTTTATTTTGTGTTACTATATTTAACTGTTCTTGGTGTTGGGAGATTACCATCGCTTTGGATTTGTTTACGTTTATATTTAAACCTCTCTTGTGCAAAGCATCGTCCCATAAGTTTATATTATAATTTAGGGCGGTTTCTGATGGTGCGAAAATTACTAGGTCATCGGCATATGCAAGTGTTTTAATTACAATTTTCTGTAAATTATAGTATCCCACTTCCCACGGTCTCATAAGTGGGTGGCATTCCTTCATAATATCATCCATTGCCAAAACAAAAAGAAGGGGGCTCAGGATGCTACCCTGTCGCACTCCTCCTTACTTTCAAAGATCTCTGAGTTGTTATTTTGTCTAATGATATTTAGAGTCTGTCTGTACAAACTTTTAACTCCGACTATGATATTACTTGCTATATTTCTGCTCTTCATTGCTTTCCAAATAGCATTCCTACTTATCTTATCAAAAGCACTTTCTAAATTGATGAACGCCAAATACGTCTTTCTCCCGTATGCCAACGTCTTTCCAATTATCTATCGGATGGTAAAAATTTGGTCTTGCGTACCTCTGCATGGACGTATTTTAAACGAATTTAATTTTGGAGCTGTCTGTTATCACTCCCGCAACTAATTTTACAGTTCTTAATGTAGTAGACACAAAAACCGTATGCTACATGTGGCACGTGGGCCTAGCGAATCTCGATTCTAATGAAGTAACGTCTTATTTGTGGCACTTTTTACAAACAGAAACAAATTAATAAGGACGTAGGCGCGGCTCGTGATAACGTATTAGGGAGGGCGCGTACAATGATGCGAGTGCCTCGTGTGTTTTCGGTGTTTACTAAGAAAACGCTACAGTTAGTGCACGAGAATACACGAAGCACTCGCATCATTGTAAAAACGTCATCACGAGCCGCGTCTGACCAGTATACATTAGTTCGATCTGCTTGCAAGAAACACCCTCACACAGTATACGAAATGAATCAGCTCGATATCAAGTGCTTTAAAACAATTAAAAAGGAAAAACCACAAATACGGGTACGAGCGGAAATTATGTGAATTGGTTAAAAATAACATGACAGCAATGTCGAAAAGATGATGTTGCACATATATATTTTAGTACTGAAAAACAGAAAACTTTAGTAAAAATACAACTAATTTGTTTATTAACAGCTCATACCTATTAGTCGAGAAAAGGTGCAAAATTTACAAGAATTATGTGACAAAAAAATTATACCTAGCCAATATCATAATTTCTTTGAATCTTAACATAGTTTATAAAAAAATAATATGAACAATAGTATATAATCTGACTGTTACTTTAACCTTAGAAACAATAATTTTTTTAATATTTTTATGCCCAAGTTTTTTATTTTTGTATTTTGAAAAGTGAATAAAGCTTTTAAATTTGATTGTTTATTTAAAGTTATTGTCATAACATTTTTGTTTTCCTGTTAATATTGGTATATGTATTGTAATTTCAAAACAATATTTATCTGCTCAATTTATTTAATTACTAAAAAAATTACATATCATTGTTTCCCATACCATGGGGTTATAAATACATTTGTCCAGTGTTCATTTTCAATCGCGATTATCTTAAAACAAACAAAACACTAGTTACGTGGTTATTCTAAGCCCTCGATTTATTCTTCACGG
Source organism: Melolontha melolontha (assembly GCA_935421215.2). Classification (NCBI taxonomy): domain Eukaryota; kingdom Metazoa; phylum Arthropoda; class Insecta; order Coleoptera; family Scarabaeidae; genus Melolontha; species Melolontha melolontha. The sequence continues at coordinate 81,763,378 of OW285241.1, forward strand.
CGAACACGGTTACTCAAAGAAATTGTTGAAGCATACTTGTTGCTATAGTTCGTTTCGACTTATTTTAATTTGACTGAATAGAAAAAATGTACCTTTATCACATCACGTGGTGTAAGAGTGCGATCAGCTAACGAAAATGTAAATGAGGTTCAAGTACCTTGGACCGTAGATGCTCAGGAATTTATTTTGTAATATTCACGCAATAATTTATAAATATATATGTTATAGTAATTCTTATATGGTAAAGTTCAATATATTCAAATTTATATTCTTATCTTCAAATATCTTTAGACTATTAGTTGATTATATTTAGTTAACATTTTCTTTTCACATTTTTCTGAATAAAGTATCTACATTAGAATACATGATAAATTCGTAAGAAGCATTTGTATTTTCTTTACGTAAGTAAAGTTGACAGACACGGTGACATTGTTTGAATCATTAATTTTTAATAGTAAATTGTGTATCTAGTAGTAAAAGCTATACATTCCCGAACGACAATGTAAATTGTTGGCCGAGGCGTTTAGCCGAGGCCAACAAGCATTGAAGTCCGGGAATGTGTTTTTACTACGAGGTACACATACTTATTTTTCTGAAATCGGGATAAACATTATTATACATTAAAGAAATTTTATAAATGCATAACATTTTTTCATTATCACCTAATTGCTTATGAAATCGTTTCCTTGATAATCACTGTTTGTTTGTTGTTGTGAAAGAAGTCAGTGATTCATTACCTATTTCGCTTTAATATCTATTTATCGCTAAAAAAATTTTAAATGAATAGTGATGATGATGTCCTGGTGAGCCGGACACCACCGAAGTTAGTAAAAGCTGCTGAAAATATTATCTGCGTGTATTTAGGGAAAGTTACCAACTTTCCCGGACTGTTTTCTGATGTTTGCATAGCAGCCGACTAAAATACTAGAATAGTTTATTTTCTGATTTGAAATTGCGCCGAGAAAGTAGGCAATCTTGACCGATTTCAGAAAAAAATATTTTGTATAAAAAAAGTGTACAGAAAATTATGCCAGGGGCATTTATTAGACATTAAAGTCTAATCTAAATAAATAAATAAAAATATAACATAAATATCACATAATTAGATAAATAAAAAAAACTTAATATGTATATCATTGCAAAGTCAGTACAAATATTTAGGAAAGGCTTGCTTATATTTAAAAATTTAGAAAATAGACATTCAAAATTTCTATTGAGATATTATTATGAATTTTCGCTGAAAAGGTTCAGAGAGAGATTTTAATTACAAGAGACTTAAAAATACGGAGAATAACCTAAAATAATATATAAAACCTATCAGAATGTAATACTCGTATGTATGGATTAATCGTAATTAATCTTTTAAAAATATATTGTGATTCCGAAGAATCTGCCGTATCTAGTTTTTTTTTTGTAAGCTATTTAATTATTTTCAATGTGGCAACTTCACCCCGCCTGTACATACTATATACTGTTCGTCCAAAGATATCAACGTTCCAACTTGGTACTTTCCTTATAGATTTTTTATCACTTCTAACACTTCTTTACGTAATACCACGCTTCAATATACTATAAACTGTGCAGTTAACTTCGACGTTCTTTTTATACTGGCCTTTTCTGTGACTTTTGCATTTTCTTTTGGTAAATCATTATACACATTTAACAGTATTTGCTTAACTTGAACTACCAGATGGATCTTTTAAGCGCCACTATTTATATTGTCCGCCACCGAGTCACGATTATCGTTATTTATTTCATATTGCTCACCTTCCCTGTCTTCGCCTCAAAGTCTCTACATTTTCTTATAATATAATATATGCTTTCTCGCTTTACAATTTATATTTTGCTACTAACGAAAATTTATATGAACTGTATTACTTCAACGTATGGAATGTTAAGCTCTAATGTCTTGTTAATTATAAGATGTTAAGTGACGACAACTAATGACTACTAAACTTAATTCCCAGAACCAGTATAAATAAGCAAATCAAACTCGCTTACTTAAGCACAATTTATTAAATATCATTCTGGCTATTAAAGTAAGGTACAGCTCATATCTTAGAAATGTTTACGTTTCATTAAGCCCTCACCGCAAGAGGTGATATAAAAGTACTTTCGTGCTATTTAGTCTAATTAAAATAAGTGGACACAAGATTATGCAAATATTTAACGGAACTTATCCACTTTGTGCATCTGCATACTGAAAATGCCGCTTAAAAGGGTAAGTGAACTGCCTCCCAAACCTTTGTAAATCGTATAGGATGGATTATTTCTAATTTACTTAAAAATATTTTTGCTAATACGTGTTCGGACACGTTCACAAAAAATATTAATAGTGAACCTGTATTTGTGTTCTTCACACCAGATTTTTAATAATATTTTATATTATTAAAAATACCTTTGTATTATACAAAACTGGTGGGGTTTACATACTCATGTATGTTTCAATTATGCTAATACCTTTTTCATAGAAATTAGTCTTAATGATTTGCATTAATTATATCTCATTTACCTTATTTTGGTTTATTTATTTATAGAAGATAGTATGTTTGTGAAGAACATTTATTAATTAATATTTATTTAATTTAGATTTCTAAATTCAATTTGTTTAAGACCTTTAACGTTTTCTCAATATGAATTCCAGTATCATTTTTAGTGAAAGAGGAAAACAGTTATTACTTTTAAACAAGTATAAATATGCTTTCCAAAAGGGTTCAAAAAGTAGTGAAAAGCGGTCGACTTACACAAAGAAAACGCGCAAATATTTCCTTCTTACCCTGGGCGAAGTGAACAATATACTTGTTACAAAACATGTTCAGGAGCATAGCCATGACGCTGAGATAGAAAAATTACACCGTCAAATTGTTAACACGTCCTGTAAAAGCAAAGCTGCCGAAGATGTGTCTGAAAAAACTACTAAAATTATACGACGCGTACAACAAGAAAATCTACCGTCAACGTTTGACGTTGCTTGTATTAGAAGAAATCTCTACAACGCTCGTCGAAAACAGCAGCTCGCATTGTCGAAGAGCAAAATGACTTCCTACGAGGTTGGAGTACAATTTGATGGTAGAACAGAAGAGGCAGCAGAAATATTTTTCGGTACTATCGCCAAGTTAAAAGTATTACACATTGAATTTGTACATCGAACCATGTCATCACTATAAAAGACTTAGAGGTAGTCGAAGACCATCCTGACCAGCCAGTATCATCAGGTTAAAAAATAACCTTGTTGATGGTACTGATTTCATTATTATAAGATTTGGTACCCAACACGACAAGCAAGAATTTATGGAAACTGCGTTTAGGAACAGAACCGATGATTCTGGAACGTCATCCGCCAGCGACTCCGGGTCTAGTTCCTCCAATACACCGTCTCCACCACAAAATGTGTAATATTAGTTACAAAATTGATTAAATATATTATCTAAATAAATAGAATTCAGCATAAAAAAAAAAAAAATTATGTTGTCGAATTTGAAATAGAAAATAATAAATTTATCGGAGAATTTATTGTAGTCAAAGGTTTAGGAAGAGAATGCTGGGAATAGATTTGTTAGATAAAATTAATACAATAATAGATATTAATAAAAAGAAAATAATAATTAATAATAATAATGTGCAATGGATCCAGGAGGCTGGAGAGGATGAGAAAATAATAAATATTATGGAGAAAATTAATTGAATGGATAAAATAAATAATATGGAAGAAAATGAAGTAGCAGGAGTATTGGATTTTAGAATTCTAAAAGAGATCACCATTGAAACATCTAAAGGCGATCCTTTTATACTTATTAACAGTAAAGTTGACCAAATAGTTGTTCGTTGTAAATCTAATATCCAGTTTTTTACAAAAGGTGATACGAATTTATTTAGACGGTAGCTTTAATTATAGTCCGCAGTTCTTTTGTCAATTGTTCTTGAAAGTTGTAATTAATTTTGAGGAAGGTATCCACAAGGCTGTTCAACAAACTTGGCCGTTAGGGATAAGTGGATGCCGGTTTTATCTCTCACAATCTTGGTATCATAAAATCAAAAATGCTTGGCTTCTTCATATAAGGATGAAAGTTCTGAAATCGGAAAATTGTTACGCTTACTTTTTTAAAACCTGATGAAGTCAGCCATTGTTTTGTATTTGATTTGCTATTCATTGCACCACACTTCGAAAATATTCAAAAATATTCAAATTATTTAATAGACAAATATGTATCAGAGAATTCTTTATTTCCTCCATATCTTTGGGCTGAAAATTCAGCGGAACCTACTCGCACTACCGATGCTTGTAATTCGTTCCACAAACATTTTAGCGACTCCTTTTACAAAGCTCCTCTAAATATTTTTATTAAAGAATTACCAACAGAAACTTACGCTAAATTACAAAGTGTTCAATTGCTAAAATTCATAACATCAATGTCGAAAATCGCAAAAAAATTCATCGCAAAAATGATCGAGTCTTACACAAAAAACGAAATAAGCAGAATGCATTTTATTAAATGTATCTTTTTTCATTGTGGTGTTAAAAATTAAAACTAATATTATGGATAGACTTAAGGTTTTTGTTACATCTCGCAACTTAAAATTAGGTATTTTCTTTTAGTGTGTATTCTACCTTTTTTTTAAATATGTATATATCCGGCACTTGGAAATTGTCGGAGACATTTTACCTATTATTAATAGTTGCTCTTTATCTCGGGAGGCAATTTACCTGTACCCCGCAGTACCATCCGATTTTCCCAAAAATAATTACTGGGGCGATTAGAGGATCTTTGAAGAATCAAATTATTTATTTATGTCAAAATGACTACTAACCTACTACGTTATGTTTTCATCCAAATATACATACCTACAGCGTCATTTTTTGACGATTCTATGGTATTCTTGATTTATTCTAGACCCACTTACCTTTATATTTCTTGTATATTTGCTTTAATTAATTGAAAATTTTGCAAATAACCATATGGAACGATATCTCAACAAAAATTTACTACAAAACTGCCAACTTGTATGTAACAAATAAATTTATTTTTTGGTTGAGTTGGGTTAGCTTAGTTGAGTTGGTTTAAAAAAAAAAAAAAAAAAAACACCATTACATTTTAACCGAATTTCAAGCAATAAATTTACACTTATTAATTATGAACTATATAAATTTCTGTTAAAAAATGACGTTATGGAAACTAACATTGAAATATATACAAACAGCATCCCTTTTTTCGCAAAAGCTTGGAAATCTGAAGCAAGTTATTGTTGACAGATCATTTTTTTATAATCAAATTTTCAATTGCGTTTATTTGCAAAATTAATTAAAGCGAATAACGTATGGAACATAGGTTTTGAGATAAAGTTTTGTCGAGGAATGTTATTACCCAAAATGGTCCAAACTAGTTACCACTGGGCTAGAAAAGATGCTCGTTTGTTAGTTACTATGGTGACATGTTAGCTTTGTCAGAAATAGTTTTGAAAGATGTCATACAAGATTGAAATACGAAAGTCTATATATAATTTAGTTGGACGAGTACCTGAACGCGAGATTGTTAACATTTTTCGAGACCAAAATATTGGCTGTCAACCATTTACCGTACAATTAAGGAATGTGAAGAGGGTATGTTATGCATCAATTTACCGAAAAGTGGACGACCTCCAGTTTTGGGCCCACATGAAATAAACAGACTCATCCAATCTGCTCATGATAGAGTTGAGACGTCTACGCGCACTTTAGACCGTAGATTTGGAATTGCGCATAGCACTGTCGGCAGAATTTTGACTAAAAATGGATTAGAATATCAGAAAAGAAGGAAGTGTCCCAAATACACCACAACCCAGCTAGAGCGAATCTCCAGATGCTACCGAACATTAAGATATCAACATGTTATTTGCAACGGAGATATTGTTTTCGACGACGAGAAATATTTAACATTATCCAATTCGGAAATAAAGGGTAACGATGATTTTTACGCGTCCACTATTGCAAATTGTCCTGACAACGTAAAATTCAAACCGAAATTTGCCGACAAGATTATGGTCTGGTGCGCTATTTCTCAAGTACGAATTTCAAGAGCTTACGTTGAGAGAGTTAGAGGTGAAGCTGTGGATGCAAACGACTATATTCGCAAATGTCTATCTAAATTGATAAATTTCATTAATGCTCATCATCCAAATGATAATATTCTGGCCTGATCTGGCTTCATGCCATTATGCTATAATCACTCAGAACTGGTTAACTGAACATAACGTAAATCCTCTACCTAAGGAAGACAATCCCTCTAACGTACCCAAGGCGCGCCCCATTGAGGAATTTTGGGCACTACTGAGCAGGAAAGTTTATGACAAGAGTTGGGAAGCCCAAAATGAAGCACAGTTACGGGTCAGAATATTCCAGAAGATCCGAGCAGTGAATATAAACGTCGTCGAGAGAATGATAGGGAGAATTCTACAAAAATTGCGCGCCATGGACCCTTATCAGTTTTGTGAATTTAGTTTTTGTATGACGCAATAGCGTATAATAATTTCTCAATGTTTACGTTTTAATAAAATTTTTACTACTAATCGATTTTTACCTTTTATTTTTTTCTCAAAACTTCCATTCGTTCTACGGAAAATATAAACGTAAATGGCATTTATATAAATCAAGAATACCATATAATGGCCAAAAAATAGATGTTTTATGTGTATTTGATCGAAAACGTTACGCAATAGGTTAGTAGTCATTTTGAACGTATTTTATTTTTTTATAGATTAACGATTCCTTTGCGTCAAAAACTCTGTTAGGATAAATTGATTCCCCAAATGTCCTTTAAACACCCCAATAATTATTTTTGGAAAAATCGGATGGAGACTGGAGCTCCCCGGACTCCTTTGTTCTATTTATTAACGAATATTAACGAATTTTAAACAAATATTACCGAAACGTCCGAATAAATACAAACGTATGTAACAATTTATCAATGAAACGGTCAAGAAAAAAATCAAGAATATAGAAAAGTTGTGAAAATAAAGTTTTTTTAAAAATGTCTTTCTAGTAATCTTCGAATATCGAATTTTTTTGGTTTTACTATTGTTAAATATATAAAATTGTAATGTATTTATAATTTATGTAACAATTACATCATTTTTATGCACAGTTTAGAAGTTGAAAAGAATACCATTCATGATGCCAGTAAAAATTCCACTAAAATATTGTGAAGATTAAAAAATTATAAATACATCACAGATTGTTTCATTGAGTTTAGGTAAAATTATTGTAAACAAGACAACCTTTACATATTAACGTAGGAATAAATGAAATTGTGTTTATAAAATATTATTTTTTTTTTACTTACCATTATTGTAAAATGGAATACTTGTAAATATAAGATATTCATAAATTTTGCAGGAAACATCTTCTAATTCAAGCTGTAAGTTTTGTATAATAGAAATGTACACTTAATATAACAAAAATTGATTTATTATTTTCACTGTAACTACTTTTTATAAGATTATTGTTAATAATCTAGATTTTCACTTTTTATATGTATACAAACATCTGATTCTTTCTTGTCAACAGAAAGAACTGAACTAAAATTATAATGAGTGCAAAATCTATGTACCGAGTACACACAGTATAATTATATATTTTCCAATAATTTTTCAATTAGGGTAGTAATGGGAACAATGGACTCTAGGTAGAAGTTTATGCGGCTTTCTTAATATATCTACAATTTGAGGATTAACAAATCATAATGATACTAGGGTAAACAGTACAGTCATTGGCACTTTAGCGTAATTGGATCTTTATATATATGCGTCATTTCTATAATATATACCTTTCTCTGATTGTAAAGGATGTAATAGAAACAACAATATTGATAAATTCGATAGAAAGGCTTAGTTTTGCATTTACGTGAGCGTTTGTTTTACAAAAAATTAAAACTTACAATATTTATAAATTTATGGTCATTGGCACTCAAATTATATTAATTGGCACACCAGTCGTATAGTAATTGGCACTAGCTTGTTTAATTTCTTAGGTCTCATTAATCTAATACTGGGTAAATTGGAATTTTTAATACTGGTTTACTCGACGTCTTTTTGTAGGCAAAATAAATATATTGAAAAGAAACTGATAATCACATCTTCCTCCTTGATTGTGTAATGCTAAGTCTTATAATCATCTTCCTTTAATAAATCTGTTAACATTAGGAATTCGCGAGTTAAAGAATGTGTCTGAATGCAACATATATTCCTTATGACTAGAGAACGGACACGCTTGCCACCCAGTGCAGTACTGGCGAAAGGCTGTATTTCTAAAATATTTAATTTTATTTATATAATTGGTAAACGAACGGGTGGTGATCTATAAAATTACGAAATACAAATTTATTTGTTGAAAAGTTGTATTTATAAAGTTTTTAATTTTATTTATATAATTGGAAAACAAACGGGTGGTGATCTATAAAATTACGAAATACATATGTATTTGTTGAAAAGTTGTATTTTTAAAGTTTTTAATTTTATTTCTATAATTGGAACATTTTTATTTGTTCATTTTGTCGTTCAAGGTGAGTAAAGGAGTATTAATATTGACTAGTAATAGTTTCTCAAGGTTTTCTTCTGTCAATTTTGTTCTCTTTGAATTAAGTACATCCTTATAAATAGAAAACGTCCTTTCTACATCGCAACTGTTTATTGGTGCATACTGGAAATATTCTTTTATTTCTTCATATTTAGCCGTTAGATTTCGTGGAATTGTCTCCATACATAATTGGTGCAATGTAATTAAATCTGGATTTCTATTAAGAATTGCTTCAAACTTTTGCCGAAGGCCACATCCGAAGTCACTTGGAATACTTTTCAAATTATTAACAGCCACATCTAATGTGGTTAATCCGTCATTTAATTTGAGATTTCGATTTTCTAAATAAGTGATTAGTTTTGGCAATTTTCCAAAGTGTTCGTGAAGAAAGTACAACTGATTTTTTAAATTTGGGATTTGTGTGAGCTCCTTGCACTCACCAATACTTCTAGCATCCTCCTTTAGCAGTGTTACGAAATGTTTTAGACTATCGAAATTCTCAGCATAATAACTAGTAGCTTCCAGCCATGTTCCCCATCTAGTTATTACTGGAGTGGGAGGCAGTGACAGAGATGGAAATTTTTCCCTGAAAAGAGCTACTCTTAATGGTGCTTTTCTGAAAACTTTTTTAAAAGCTGATACAAGTCTATCAACTTCCGGAAAAGTGTCTCTGATATATTCACAGATTCTGTGGAGAGCATGTGCTACACAAGTAATATGCAGCATATTAGGATATGTTTTCTTCAATAGTCTGCCTGTTTTTAACATATACGCAGCACTATCACTGACAAATAAAAGTATTTTTTCTTTGTACGTGGCGTCCGAATGAAGCATTTTTGCATATTCTCCTTAATGGTTTCAGCAACTGTTTCCGCATCAACTCTATTTATAACACTTGTTGCTATTACATATGAGTTATAGGGAATAGTTGGATGTAGTACACCAGCTACAACATTTACCAACCAGCGTCCTAACATATCCACCGTTTCGTCGGCGCTTATCCATATGTATTGATTTAAAAGATGGCTTCTAATGCGTTCTACTGTTCTCGTATAGCACCTAGAAATATAATATTTGCGTAAAGTTGATTCATCAGGAACATTTCGACCAGTATATTTTTGAAGAAATATTTTTAAAGTGGGATTGCTAAGTTTATTTAATGGAATATTAACCGCCATAAAAGTTTTACAGAGTTCAGATGTGTTTGCGATCCTAAGTGACGAATTTTTGACGATATTTTACGGATTTTGTAATAAATTTCGGAATCACTGACAATGGACATACAATCAGTATGACCGGCAATCTAACTCGCCATTGTTTCACAATGCCGTTCTCGACATTCTTCCATATCATGTCTGAAAAAGTAACTTAAACAATGCTCTAAATCAAATAAATGAAAACTGAAAAGGAGTGCGTAAGTTATTGAAACTGAACGAAATTCAATGCACATTCTTACGTCGAAATAATTGGTAGAAATAGATTCAATCAAACGATATTAAACAGGATCTATCACAAAAATTACGATGTAATTAACAGTTAAAACTATGAAAACAAGAAACTTACTCACAGCACTTTATGTATCTTACGAAATATAAACTAATAAATAAAATACATTATAAAAACCCCGCTTCTATCTACGCTCATGAAAACACTTTAAAAAACACTATATTCTCCAAATACAATAGCTGGCTTGTCCATTGTTATCGCGGCGAGACCAGGTGTCCGAGTAAGTCAAACAAATACTTTGAATTACGTCGGGATGTACTGAGCGACGTTATACACAATTCCAATTGCCGATTGCGTTTTATGGAAATTGCGTCCGTTCTCTATATGACTATTCAATATTTCTTTGGAAAGAACATTACATCTGTTGTAGGACTTGATAGTCTAGTTAAATTCTAGTTCGTCTACAAGTGTGATAGCATTACAAATGTAATTCTTACACGATAATTAAGTAGTTTAAAACAAATTTTGCCACCAACATGTAACATATTCAAACCACTGCTATTCAAAATTAGTTTCATCGACCCATCAGAGGGTCATCTAACCATTCTAACTACATGTGGAAACAATAGATGTACAATTCATCTGTAAATATAATTGTCCTATTCACTTATTAGTTGTCCTTTGCCATCTAAAAATAAAGATATACATTTAATATGCGCTAAGTTTTGTATGTTTTGTCACATTTTATATTGTGACATATTAGTATTTAAATTATTCAATAAGGATAGCAAGCGCCAGATAAGTTGGCGAGCGGAGGGGTAAGTTCGCGTAGGATTAGAAGTATTGGGAAGATTTGTATTTAGTTTTACATCAATTTGCAAGATAGCATAGGTCACGTAAACTACACATCTGTCACTTAATAAATTAATAATTTATTAGAGTAAAATATATAACGTGGACGTTTATAAAAACGACTTCTGCGCACCCCCTTCTCTCGACATATTATTTGGCGCTCGTTATACATGAAATAAATAAATACAAAACTTATAACTTCGTTTTGTACGTTTTACAAACAAAATAATTATCAGATACATTGTCAAATAGGTTATTTTTCTGGATGCAGTTCGTTTGACAAGTGCGGATACAATTGAATCATTTATATCCAACACGTGAAGTATTTATGTTATGACCACATGTAGCACAAGCTTTGATGTATCTCAATACCAGGTATATCGCATTTTTTGGTAAAAGCGTTTTTTATTATATCATCATGTTCTGATGTGTTACCAAAAAGATAACTTTTACATGCTTTAACTATATTACTTGATAAAGGCGTTCTAATTATACCGTTATATTCTAACGTGCCACCAGAAAGATCCACTTTAACACTTTCTTTAGCATTTTTCATTTGTAAATTAGATAGAGGCACAGTGTCTTGAACAGTATTATTTTCATTCTCCTTATTATTCGAACTTCCATTTGTTTTTAATACTCTCTGTTTTTTCCCTTTCTGGTATATTTCCTTTTGGTAGCTTTCTTCTCCTCGGATTCACGTTTAAGTTTCCTTTCTTCTTTTGATTTTTTTTCAATGAGCTTCCTTTCCCTTTTCTCTAATTGTAATGACTTCCACTGTCTTGAGGTGAGTACAAAAGGTACCTTCTATATATTTCTCTTGTTCTTCCTAACTGGGCTTTCTGGCCAAAGTAAATAATTTTTAATAGAGCAATCGCTAACATTCAATTCTTGTTATGGCAATTTCTCAATTGTTGCTAAATTATTATTTTCTGGAATTAACATTCATCACTATCGAAGAACCTGCTAGCATATTTTCCTTGTTTCCATGCATTTCTGGTGGATCAATAGCGGTTAGTGCCGGAACATGTGTTGATAAATCATCTTCAAGCAGTATCGGCATTTCGGTGACGGCGAGTATTTCATCATTAATCGTTTGTAAGTTGATATTTTTATCTACTCCTAAAATAATTGTCTTTTCTACATTTTCATCGTTACGATCAGTAGTATACTGAACATCATCGGAGTGAATACGGTGTTTACTTTTGTTACTACTGAATTCCCTCCATAACTTGTACAAAAGCCAAAATTCTTCCGATTCATTTTCAGTTATCTGTTCTACCTGTTGAAATTTGTGCAGTAAATTTTCACCAACAATCTCTGTAAACTTCGAGTACGGTAAATCTTTCCTTTGAATAGTATGGACTTCTGGAAGTTTTGTTTTTTTAAGGCATTTAGAATTATCTATTGCGTTGGCATTCCAGGGACACAAACCGGTTGCCAGAAAACCCTTTTTTATAGTATCTGATTGCAGATAATTGTCAATCACTATTTTCAATACGGTGGCAAATTTTTCTTGTAACATAGCTTCAGAGTTATTTTCTCTTCTCCAATCTAGAACTGCTGTCTTCCAATAAGATTTTTATGGCTTAAATGCCGACACGTCCGCAGGTTGTAGAATTCTAGTTGAATTTCCGTACAGACAAATTAAAATAATTTTAAATTGGGAACATAAATCACTTGTCCATCACCAAACAATATCACCGGAAATTCGGTACCCTTTCTAATTAAAAACGGATGGAAAACATTGACGATGTATTCAAAGAATAGTTATATTTCCATCCAGCCACGCAGACGGCAACCTTTGATACGGATAAATTATAAATGGTGGAGTTTTGTCACCTGCAGCGGAGAATGTGAACAAGACAGTTAAATTAGATTTTGCTGGAGCGATGTCTAATTCATACACGTTTCCGGGACCTCTAGGAGCTAATACGGTTTTGTTCTTTAGGCACAGCATAAAACAGGTCTCATCAGAGTTAAAAACTCGCTCAGGTTGTTTAAGAATATAAAAGTAGTTCTCTTCTTTAAGATATGATTCAATTTGCAAGAACCATTTTCGGATATCCGCTTCGCTGACTTTTGAACTCGCAGCCGTTACTGCTTCTGGCACCCTCTCGCATAAGTCAGCGTGGCGCTTCAAAAACGCCTTACACTACTCACTTCCCGGCATATTGTTTTTGAAATAGTTGTCTCTTGCTTTGTCCTCCAGAAAAGTTTTCACGTTAACTTGCAAATCTTCCTTTCTTCTTGGAAAACCTTTCTTATAGCTTTGTAAAATCCATTCCACCAAATTTTGTTCTTCTTCATCGGATAGAATTGGATTTTGTCCTAAAGTGGATTTGGTAAACTTTTCGATTAAGCGAAATTGTAATGTCGAACGTGGTACGCCGTATTTTGTTGCAGCAGCTTTTTTCGACACACCATTATTTAAGAGAGCTTTGCTAATCGTTTCCTCATTGTAATGTTTCGCGTATTTTGAATTCTCTCGAGATTTCGGAATGGCTATTACCTAGTTAAGACTTTGAATTAGTTATTTACACTCACTGGTGACAGCAATTCTCACTAGTGCCAACCACTGTCTAAATAAGATCAAATTAGAATTGAAGACATTTTGCAATTCCTACTTAAAAACTAAATAATATAATGCAGAAGATTGTCTGCAGAAATATGATTCTTCAATATATATTGCTATGAATAGTGGGTTCGTAGTTGGATGTACCACTATTCACACCAACTCTGTCCAGCTTAAATACTCAGTCGGTTACTTTCTTTAAATGGGACTGCTTTCCTCTCCGGGTTTCCAGTGGAAAACGTGGAAAAATAAATGTATTATTACCACTATCAGGCGCCACACAAAATGTATTTGTGAATATTGTTAGTTTTACTGAAGTTACTGTTAATCACACAAATACAAAGGTAATAAAAATGATATGAACAACTTTACTCAAATGAATCTTTTAATTTATAAAAAAAAAATAAAAAAAATTGTTTTTTTATAAAGTATAAAGAACTGTGTAAAACAATTATACACAAAGAGGTAAAATAATTTGCTGGTATTGACCGCAAAGCAAATTCAAACGTCCTCTAATGAATCGCGAACTAAATTATCTCTAATAAATTGCAAAGATACTTTATTCTTTCACCCCTGATAAACAAACTCAAAAGTAAACAGATAAACCTGTCAGACCGAAATCTCTAACACATGCGCGATACCACATGTACAAAAACACCAACCTTGAAATCTAAAACGTTCTAGAATTAAACGTTACAAAAAAAATTACTTGAAACGAAAAACTATCTTTATCATTTATATTTTAATGAATATTAAAATATATAGAAATTCATACAATCAATAATACAATAATAAATGCATTCAGTAAAGAAATAATATGATATAATATAAAATAAACTTACGTAGTTTTTTTTTTTTTACTATAAGAGACACCTCGAGTAAGAGTTTAATTAAATCAAAACTACGAGATATTCAAACTCGTATAAATTCGGTAATGACTTCAGCAATCACAAACACTATTAATTCAAAAACAAAAACCGATATTACTTGAAATAAAGATAAAGAGTTTTAGCTTTTAATATGCGACTCTCTTACTCGGGTAACAAAACGTGCCTGAAGCGGATATCAAATCCGGCGTGCCACCACACAAATCAAAATAGATCAGTTCAAAATAAAATCTACATTCATAAATAATAAAATTTTTCAAAATGTTGCGGGGAAAAATCTACAGCAATATGTTGCTATATTGTATATTTTTATATAGTTTATTAACAAATCCTTATTGCAGTATTGCAAACGCTTCGAAATTCCTCCGCCATACTCTTTTCCCTTAATAAAGGCCCTACAATCTTCCTACTCTCCTCTGCTTAAAACATTGTATTTGCAAATTATGCACTTTCTTAACTTAAAAGTTTTAGTAATAAAACCACACACATACACCATCGTATTTTCCTCTAAAGGTTTTATGGCATCAAAACCGACAGGCAAATCAAAACATTTATTTTTGTAGATTTGCATTATCCTGTAGAAAGGATAAGAAATTTTTTAAAATAAACATGTTGCATTCATTTTTTTTCAAGTTGTGATTTATATATATTGCAAAATGAAGAATATGTGGGATTTGTGTATCGCACACCTCTTTGCCTTATTCGTCCAAAAAAATTTACCCCTGGATCTTGGTTAAGGCAATGTGGAACAAATTTATTGAACCCTATGGTCTTTAATTTATGTCATCAAAATAAAAAATTTTTAAAAAGTAATGATCCAATTTCCGGAAGGAGAAACTTTTTTCTACCATATTATCAATAGTGAACACTGACGTAATTATTTTAATGGCAGATTTCCAAAATTCAACATGAATGTTGTCGCTTGATGTCAAACTTATTGTTGTTTTTAAAATTTTTACTCCAGAATGGAATGGTGCATGGCCATTTACACTATCAAAAACAGAGAAACAGAGTCAAAAAATTTTGAAAATTCCACGGTTTGAATTGCTCTCCTGTCCATTTTTAAATTACCTTCACCATGTAAATGAATGACTAAAATTTATATTCTATAAAATTAAGTCATTACTTACCAGTTTTGGCCATTAAGTTAATAGCTGAAGAAATTGTGTGGCTGAATACCTATGTGCACATAGATACCTTAATTTTTTTTATCTTTTCTTTAACAACATGGCAGTGGCGGCTCTTGATGACGTACGATGTGCGCTGCTGCACGGATGAGACTACTTCGAACTATTTCGGAAGATTTCGGTACGGTTACTTGCTTCTCTGTATATATGAAAGCTTAAACGAAGCAGTCTCATCCGTGCAGCAGCGCACATCGTACGTCATCAAGAGCCGCCACTGCAACATGGTGTTCCGTAAGCTTTGGAATTATTCTTAATACACCACTATAGCTGTCTAACTGTCAAGCTGTGTAGATGTCTGCCCATTTAGCAATTCTTTTTTCTTCATTCATTACAATACATATGTGTTTGCCCAATAAGTTATTATGTACCCCCTTCATTAAATGCAGAGGATCAAAAAATGGAGTAACTTCAAGTCCATCTACTTCAAACACATTGTCATCCATATTTTTTCCAATTCTCAGGTAATTGATTCTTGTGTCCTTAATTAATGTATTTATGGCCCCAACGTTATTAGTTCCTTGGTCACATATTGTGCCCAAAACAGTAATCCCACCCCTAAATATGGTTCTTATAATTTCTTTAAGGGATCTGATAATATGAACCCCTTTCACAAAATTGTATAATATGGGATATTTCCATTTACTGTTAATACCACGTAGTATAAAAACCTAAAACAAATATATCAATTTTTTTTACAGGTTGCTATAAAAAACATTACCTGGACATTAGAGTTTCAATGGGAATATTGTTTAAAAGTTTCATTATTGTAAACCTGGATGAAACAGACAAGAATTTCTACCCAGAACCTGTTGGTTTATAAATTGCTAATGCAGTTATTTTGTCGCTCGTTGAAAATCGACGACCATATATATATATATATATATCTGTACTTATCTGTAAACAAGATGTGCAAGCGTGCAACCTCCGATTAATAATGCTTGTGTTTAATTAAGCAGGTGGACCGAGGTTGTGTTTTCTAATACAATGCACTAGTATCTATTACAACGTTCGGTAAAATTATTTAACGTTATTACACAGAAAAAATTATTTCTATTTACATACTATACATAATAATATCAAATCGTAAAAGATAAATTTTAAATGGTACATTTTAAATTGTAAAATTGTATAAGACTTGAAATTGTAACTGATAAATTTCAAAGGATAACTAGTAAATTTCAAAGGATAACTCGTCAATTTCAAAGGGCCGTTGCACACTGTCTCAAGTTTGTTTGCTTAAATTTCTATCCTCATAACATGTGGTAGTAATTCGGAAAAGTTGACTTACTTCGTACTTTGTAATTCTTGTCTTTCTTTAAGTTTTTCGCATTCGATTCTTGTCTTCAATTCTTTTTTGTTCGCTTGACTGTTTGTCTTTAATTCCTTGTGCTTGCTTGTCTATCTTCAATTTTGTGCGCTCCCTTTCTTCATATTCATTTAAAAATAATTCAACTCTCTCTCTTGCTCTATGGCAATATTATTATTTTTGGAAATCACTCATTTGTGTATTTTCCTGGACAACACATATTTCGTGTATGTTCCGCGCAGAACTGTTCTGTGAAGCCATTCTAGACTACAGTAAGGGGGCACGTACTGCGGAAGATCCCTTATCCTGTAATGTCCTTGTCTTCAATACAGAAATCTAGAGACCAGTTAACAAAACACACTTTTGTTAAACTGTATTCTCTTAAAAAAAAATTATGAGAGTGTTTTCGTCGTGTTGGACCATTTCCTCGAAGCGCATGCTTGCTTCCTTAGGACTTTGGGGCGAATTGAAATTTTTTGCCCCTCTCGTCACTTGGAATTCTCCTGATTCGGTTGGTTTTCGTTTTCGACTGTTCCATAACCCTAAGATGATCAGTCCTGGAGTTGGTGGAAACTGTAACTGTTGTCGGTTTCGTAATGGTACAATCGATAGGTCTCTGTCGTCTATTGGACGCCTGACGTGATAAGGATGCTATCGGTCGTCCCGTTACTAACCTTTACATCATTGGAATCAACTTGTTAGCGATAAGGCGTTTGTGACAAAAAATTTGGAATTCCTTGTAAATAAAATTAATATAATACTCCTCGTATATTAATGTGAATTCTCTTTAGTCTGCGAAATTATATGAATGCGTTTACATACTGTTCCGTTCAATGTCACGTATGTAATTGTTTATAAAATAATAACCGATGTCGTGCATTTTTATACGTACTTGACCTTGTCGATATCTAAATAATTTTATTCCGATGTTTTTCTTTCCATACCGATGTTTATTGATTTAACTTTTTTAAATATATATGTTTTTGTTTGCATTTGTTTGCGTAAACAATTATTCAATATCATCAATATCATGGCGCCTATTAAAAAATAAAACGTATGCATTTGCTTGCATGTATGCAATTAACGCAATTGAATTTAAAGAGTATCATATTTTCGTTCCGTTTTCAGGTAGGCGGCTTTCTTTAAAACAAATGTGTATAAACTTCTTGTGTACGGTGAATAACAAACTTGCGACAGGTTTGAAGTTAATTTTTCGGCCATATGTAGTGCTTGTTATAACGCATTGCTTCTACAACTACATTATACATATTAATTTTTAAATAAACTTGACCTTAGAATAAAATGTAACAGTGTTACGCTCTTTACATTCCGTTGGCGTATGCAAAATTCGTCGTACATAAACAAACTAATATTATTTTTTGCATTATAGATAAATATTTTAATTACTGAAATGTACGTACACAGTTTGTGTATAAAACGTCTATTCATTGTTCGATCACTTTTTCACACTATAATTGTCTTTTAAAAAAATACCTGGAATCTTCCGCTGAAGTCCGAGAGTGGCTGGGATTGCCTGCGAACGGCTTCTGCTTGCTCCGTCTCCGGCTTGACGTTTTTCGTCGCCTAGTTTCCATTTTCATTTGTTAGTCTGCCATATTTCCGCTGATTCGATCCGTGGTCCGTTCCGGTCTTTCCACGTAGTTTTCTTGACCGTAAGTGGCTGGCGGGATCTACCATGTAATGTAGAGACGTGAGCAGCGTCGCCATGTAATGTGCCTAAGTGGCTGGCAGGATCGCCATGTAATGTACTTAGTTTTCTTCGGCCTTAAGTGGTTGACAGGATCCTATGTAATTAGGTTATCAAACGGTAACTGCATATTACTTCTAACATGCTCCTTACAGTTCTCCAGTCCAGGCGGTCCAATCCACAACCCAATTTTGGAACTGCTAATTTCAAAATGTCTTGTAACAATTGTTCGCGTAAGTGGGCCAGGGCCTCCCTAGTTAGTTCTTTCGTGGCCAAATAAAATATGGGCTGTTCTTCATTTGTTATTTGGAGACTCTTCCCAATTGCTGGTCCCTGCTGCCTTAATTTTTCGATTTTGCAAAATTTCTCTTTAAATTCTCTGGCAATTCCTTTGGCCATTCGCAGATGTCGGGCTACGCAATGAGCAAGCACGTAGTCTGGCGACACCCTAAACAAATCTTGCTTTTTCTTGATGATTATCCCAAATCGAGCTTTTCTCGAACCAGAATACTTTTCCATAAAGTCTTCGAAGGTTAGTTCCTGGTATTGGCTATCCAATCGGCGGAAGTCAGCGGCTGCGTTATTATTGTCTCCAGAGTATGGGGCTAATCGATTAAAATGTACGACTCTTGGCTTAGTATGAGGTGTTCGCCTGATGCGGTATATTACATCGTTAATCCGCTTCAATACCTTGTATGGCCCCTCCCAAGTCTTTTGAAGTTTTGGAGACAGGCCCCGTTGGCGTTGTGGATTATATAACCAAACCCAATCGCCTTCATGGTAACCACTCATCTCAGCGTTGATGTCGCAGCTCTCCTTCATTCTGTCACTAGCATCTTGGATATTATGTCTTACTTGTTCATGAATATTATCTAGTCGTCGTCTGAGCGTGCTCCGGCAAGATCTTCACCAGGCTTGCTCCCAAACTTTAAATCACAGGGCAATCTGAGTTTCCTCCCGAATAGCACGTTTGCTAATGATTGGCCAGTTGTCTCTTGAACAGAGGCCCGATACGCCATTAGGAATAACGGTAAATGTTCGTCCCAATCTCTCTTGTGTTCGGAGGCCACTTTGCATACTTCTGATCATGGTCTTGTTCATTCGCTCTACCATCCCATCGGATTGTGGATGTAAGGGAGTTGTTCTCGTCTTTCGTATGCCCAAAAGTTCACACATCTTTTCGAATAGACTGGACTCGAAATTTCGCCCTTGATCAGAATGAAGTTCCAGGGGTACACCAAAACGGCTGACGAACACCTTCATAATCACGTCTGCTACAGTTCCAGCCTCTTGATTTGATAGAGCATATGCTTCAACCCATTTGGTAAAATAGTCCATGACCACTATTATGTATTTATTTCCTTTATCGCTTTCTGGAAAAGGACCGGCGGCATCTATGGCGATTCTTTCAAATGGGCTTCCCACATTGTATTGGCGCATGGGTGCACGTCGGCGCCTCTGGGGACCATTGCTTCCGGCGCAATTAGCACACTTTCGGCACCACTCTTTCACATCTCGTGAGCAATTCACCCTGTAAAATCTCTGGCGCACCTTCTCCAGTGTTTTATGAACGCCAAAATGTCCCCCAGAAGCACCATTATGGAGTTCTCGCAATACCTCTGATATTCTTTTCTTGGGAACCACCATTTGCATCTTCCGCTCGCTTCCATCGTGATTTTCGACCTCACGTCTCAGGAGATCGTCTTCCATGATTAAGGAATCCCATTGTGCCCCGTATGACTTCAATTCTCGTGAATGGGGAGCAATTTTTTGTCAGGTCGGTCTTTGCCCATTTCTTTTCCAAACCCTGAAGACTGCAAGATCCGGAGCAGCTTCTTGATCTGCGCGCAAATTGTCAGATTGCCATTGGTCATCAACCACGGTGGTTCGAAGAGCGTTGGCCGATTTGCCTTCGATTCGGATGCAATGTCGACAGTCTTCTGGAAAGAGCATCTGCATTTCGATGTTTGAGGCCTGCTCTGTGTTCAATGTCGAAGTCATACTCCTGTAGCCTTGCAATCCATCTAGCTACTTGACCCTCGGGATTCTTAAATTGCAAGAGCCACTTCAGAGCGGCATGATCGGTGCGGATCAAGAACTTCTGCCCATTACAGATACTTGTAAAAGTGCTCAATGGTTTTAACTACTGCCAGCAGTTCTCGTCTGGTTACATAGTAGTTCCTCTATGGTTTGGACAGGGTCTTGCTGAAGTATCCAATGACCTTTTCTTGTCCATCTTGGATTTGAGAGAGCACACCACCAATCCCGACGTTGCTGGCATCTGTATCCAGAACAAACCTCCCAGATGGCAGTGGATAGTTTAAAACGGGTGCACTGATCAAAGCTCCTTTTAACAACTCAAAGGACGCTTGGCATTCGTTGTTGAAATGAATGCTCGATTTTCTGTAAGGCGGGTAAGTGGTTTTGCAATGTTAGAGAATCCAAGAACGTAGTGTCGATAATACGTGCATAATCCGAAAAAGTTTCTTAGCTGTTTTTTAGCCATTTTTCCACAGCTTTTACTTTTTCTGGATCCACAGCAACCCCTTTTCCGGAAACCACATGTTCAAGGTAATTTACCTCCTTGCGGAAAAGGTGACACTTCTATTGACTTAATCTCAAATTGGCATCCCGCAACCTCTGGAATACTACTTCCAAATTTTTCATGTGATCTTCAAAGGTCTTCCCTACCGCAATCACATCATCGAGATATACCCGGCAGGTATTCCAAGATAGTCGTCCATGAGTTCTGTACCTAAACTGAAGGTAGTCTTCTCTTTGTCATTGGAGTCCATTCCCACTTGCCAATAGCCATTCTTCAAGTCAAGAGTGGAGAACCATTTTGCTCCTGCCAAGGTGTCTATGGTATCGTCTATTCTTGGGAGAGGATAGCTGTCCCTTTTGGTCACACTATTCAAACGACGATAGTTCAGACAGAATCTGGTAGAACCATCCTTCTTCCTGACAAGGACGATTGGTTCAATTACTCCTTGGCTTTCCATATCTTGTATAATCTGCTTGGCTTCCTCACGCTTTGCCAGTGGTAACCTTCTTGGTCCTTGTCGTATTGGACTTGCATCGCCAGTATTTATTTTGTGCATGACAATATTGGTTCTTCCTTTCGTACCACTTTCAGTTTCAAAGACGTCTTCATAATGTTTGATTAGATCCTTAACTTGGCTTTGTTCGTTCTTGCTCAATCCTTGATAGGCTGAATCGATTAATCTTGGACAATTTCTCAGGAACTTGTACGAATCCACTCTTCTTCGCCTCTACACGATGAACAACGGCCGACACTGGCGAACATCACCCCAAAATAATACCCTTCTTCAATGAAACAGGGTAATGGTTAACATTCATTACCCTTATCGGTACAGTCGTCTGAGTCTTAACCAGCATTTTGCTACTATTCCTCTGCCCATTTCGTCATCATCAGCCTTTGGTTCCAACATTGTAACATTTCCTTCCAGATAATCACCCTCCATGCACGCCGTCAAAAATGCCTCACTCCTTGCATCCAGAACAACATTCTCTGCTGTAATTACTTCTACATTCCCACAATTTTTCCCATGAAGAAACAATTCTTCATTATTTATTTTTAAAGTGCTTTTTTTCATGTTTAACTGGAAGCCGTAGGCGTTCATGATGTCTAATCCCAAGATGATTTCTTCTTCTATGTCGGCTACGAGAACACGATGTCGGAATGATGTTGGTCCTATGATAAAATTTATATCTACTTCACCTGCCACAGAAGTTGCTTCTCCTGTTGCTGTCCTAAGTCTCCATTTTCTAGAAAATAACTTTTTATTTCTGGAAATCAAATCGGGGCACACGATGGTCCACAGCGTCCACATACAGGCCAATGGTTTGATGTTGCAAGGATGCGATTTGGGCAGTCCTTGGGGCTTGCGGATTCTCAGCCGATTCTTTCTTGGTCCTTTTACCACATTTATTCTGAATGTGACCGTTTCTTCTACAATTCGCGCATGGCCGCGCACTTTTATTTGGTTTGATTAGATTTAGAACTCTACTAACCACCTGCTCCATGAACTCCTCATTTTCCTGTTGGTCGACAGAACAGCCACGAGCATGGTTTCGAGAGGCTTGTTTTGCGGTCTCAAACTCAAGTGCGTACGCCAAATCATCGATCGAGGTTTTCGGTCGTGCCAACCTTAATGCTTGCTGCGTATCAATATCCCGTAGACCATCTATGAACGTTTGGACAGCTAGGTGTTCCATGCAATTATCTGGCGCCATCGGATATGCCAGTCGTACCAGACGAGCAAGCGTTTAATGAGTTGAGAATAATCTTTACGTTCCTCAGGAGGCAATGTCTGCAAAATATCACTAGCATCACCCCTCAATGCTATGATTAAAGCAGTCGCCTTCTCGACAGAAGACCATGCGTTTGCTTCTGCGGCCGCTTCGAATTGCGTCCATTGCGTCCAGGTAAGTTGCCCATGACATCTTTCCATCAAAGGTTGGTGGCTTGATTCTGGTCTTTGAAATAGCCACAAGTTCTTTTATTTCGATGGGCCGTGGTATAGCTTCTTCGTTGATCTGCTTGGGATCAGAATGACTCGTGGTAACGGGTAATTTCATCTGAGTCATTATTGCCTCTAAACGTCTAGAATTTTCTCCAATTTTTTCTTCTACAGCTATGAAAACCTCTTCCTTTAACGCTTCTGATTTTTCCGCTAATCGCTGTTCTAGAACTTTCACTTTCCACTTGTTCCAGACTTTTTTCGAAGTTTCTAGAATATTCTAGTAATTTCTGTTCCAGATTTTTCTCGAGGATTCTAGCGGTTTCTAGGTTTCTTTGTTCCATTTGTTGCATTTGAATTTGTGAATCTATTAGACGCTGTTCCAAGATTTTCACACAGTCCAGATTGTTCTGTTCCATTTGTTCTAGAGTTTTTGCTAAATTTCCAGAAGTTTCCAGGCTCTTCTGCTCCATTTTAGTTTGTGAATCTATTATTCGTTGTTCCATTTTCATCAACAGCGAATTCACGTCAGTATCTCCGCCTGGAACTTAAAAGACATAATTCTCTTGATCCTCGCCTTCTTGGATCAACACATTGCGAAGCCGTTGCTGGAGGATTGACTTTTTGCCAGTTGTATCCTCATCCCTCTCCTCTAATTCTCGTTTTAAATCAGTCAGTTTTAATTCTGTGAGTTTCACTCCATTAGCCATCACGATATTTAAAATAACGTCTTTCGCTCTGTATATTTATTTAAACAGATATTTAATTAATACTTAATTGTCCACTTAGTCTGTTATTTACCAATTAGCTCACACCTGAATACCACTGTAAAGTTTGTCTTTTCGGATTCTTAAATAAAACTAACGGTAACTTTAGACACACTATATTAATAATAAAAAACGAATAACAATATAAAACTAATTTATCAGAATAATTGAATCATACATGAGTGGGTAAAACCCCACAAGTTTTGTATAGTACAAAGGTATTTTTAATAATATAAAATATTATTCAAAATCTGGTGTGAAGAACACAAATACAGGTTCACTATTAATAGTGCACATTTATATATTTATGTAAGTTTACTCGGCGATAATTCGGTATTGACTGCCTGCATAATTCCTTTCTCGGCGGCTTATATATCGCTGTGGAATTCTCTTCTAGAGCGTTCTATTCTCGTTCTTTCCCTTTCTATATCTATCGAGAACACACCGGAGGTGTGTTACGTGATGTATCGTTCGATGAGTCATCACAGTGTAATGAATTGGAAGTAAGGGAAGAAGTAAATGTGCATTGCTTAGTTAACAATTTAGAAGAGATAGAGGAGATAATAGAAATGCAAATGATTAACGATGAAAACGTTTCCCAAAATTTAATAGAAATGCTATACAACAATATACAGATAATTAACAATGATATAATATTTGCCAAGAAATACAAACATAACATAAGAATAGACATAGATGATCCGTTAATCAGCAAAAACTATCTGGTACCCTATTATTACCATGAGAGAATCAACAATGAATTAAAACAATTAGAGAGCACTGCAATAATAGAAAAGTCGAACACATATTTCACAAATCCAATCGTAATAGTAAAGAAGAAAGATGAATTCTTAAGAATAAGCCTAGATGTACGTGCCTTAAATCTAAGAATAAAGCCTGAATTTGAAATGCCGCAAAATATCGAAGTTTTCCTTACAAAATGTAGAAACAATCAAATCTACAGGTAGACACTTTTGATACAAGGGTACGAGATAGACATAAAATATAAACCAGGAAGGATTGCCGCGGACGTATTAACAATAAAAGATGGGGAAGTTATGAAACAAAATATTTGCAAAAATCTAATAGAACTATAAAAACATTGATTACTTTCATTTAATCAAATAAAACAAGTATAAATATCAGAGGAATTCGTTGAAGTTAAGGAATTATTAAAAGAAGTGGACAATTACAAAGGGATGATAATCAAGAACGGTTACTTAGTACTTGCCAAGTATGCAAATTAGCCAAAGACAAAAATAACACCAGCAAAAATATGTCACAATATAGTAACATATGAAAAATTTCTAATTTCAATAGATTATTCGGTCAAACCTAATTTTAAGTACGAAGGGGTACAAAAACATACTTGTAATATGTGACATTTTTTTAAAATTCTTCAAATTGATACCAACTCTGAGATGTAATACTGAATCCATACTGCAATCGTTACAGGGTTATTTTATTCAATATAGCACTCCCACATTTCTTAGCAGCCGTAATGTAAGAACGTATTACACATCCATCAGATATCCACAGGTTAAGGCAACATAAAGGTATATTCGAAAAACTCTAAAGTACTTAAAAATCTTATTAAACGACAAACACAATAGATGGGCAAAACATTTACATCAGATACTGTATATAAGCACTCTCCCATAACTGTATTTACTGGAGAACCTCCAGAAAGACCGTGGGAAAACAAGGAGCTTACAGATTTATCAGAAAAACTGCAGGATGTTAGAGAAAGACTCTAAAACCGAAAAGAAAAGTAGGACCGAAAAAGGATGCAAAACCAAAAGAAGTACAAGTAATGTGGGAATTTAATAGTTATTAACTCCCATTAACATCGCGTTTTTCATCATTTGTATATATATACGCAGTATAGAAATGAAAGTCGTATCTATTCCCGGATAATGTGTACTGAAGATTAGTAAAAACTATGAAATATCGGTATCTGCACATTCCAGGTGTATATGGCTTTTACACATTTTTCATTTGCCCGGACAACCTGGATGGTTGGTGCCGCGACGTGTTGTCGTATTCTTAGGCAAATGTGATTTTGTCATTTGTAGAAATTAATACAACAAATTATAGTGGCAATTGCATGTAATGTGAGAATTTAATAGTTATTAATTCTCATTAACATCGCGTTTTTTATCATTTGTATATATACACGCAGTATAGAAATGAAAGTCGTACCTATTCCCGGATAATGTG
Organism: Melolontha melolontha; assembly: GCA_935421215.2. NCBI lineage: Eukaryota > Metazoa > Arthropoda > Insecta > Coleoptera > Scarabaeidae > Melolontha > Melolontha melolontha. The sequence goes on from OW285241.1 coordinate 81,789,358, forward strand.
TACTGAAGATTAGTAAGAACTATGAAATATCGGTATCTGCACATTCCAGGTTTATGTGTCTTTCACACATTTTTCATTTGACCGGACAACCTGGACGGTTGGCGCCGCGACGTGTTGTATCTGCATTATTAGGCAAATGTGCTTTTGTCATTTGTAGAAATTAATACAACAAATTATAGCGGCAATTGTATGTAATGTGGGAATTTAATCGTTATTCATTCTCATTAACATCGCGTTTTTCATCATTTGTATATATCCACGCAGTATAGAAATGAAAGTCGTATCTATTCCCGGATAATGTGTACTGGAGATTAGTAAAAACTATGAAATATCGGTATCAGCACATTCCAGTTGGATATGGCTTTCACACATTTTTCATTTGCCCGGAAACCTGGACGGTTGGGTGGCGCCGCGTCGTGTTGTATCTGCATTCTTAGGCAAATGCGATTTTGTCATTTATAGAAATTAATTAATACAACAAATTATAGCGGCAATTGCATGTAATGTGTGAATTTAATAGTTATTAATTCTCATTAACATCGCGTTTTTCATATATATGTAGGATCGGCAATACTCGGCGAGGTATCGTCGCTCGAGTAAACAGTCACGCGAGAGCCTCACAAAGATGGTAAGGGGCGTACGCCGTATTAACCCTTAAGTACTAACACATGGAATTAGTTGCGACAACACTAATAACGCGTCTTAGAGAAGGTAATAAAAAAATCTATATTTTTCTTTAATCATTTATATTTGACATCAAATGATTCATTAGCCGCCATGAATTTTCATTATCGAAAAACGAACTTTTAAATTTTATAGGAATTTTACTGTTTTCCGGTTATCATTCATTACGACATATCAAACATTGCTAGTGTACTGATGAAGACAAAGGAATCAATATTATCAAGAAATGTATAAGCCCAAATAAATTTCAATCTATCAAGCAGAACTTACATTTATCTGACAATAATGGATAAGAATAATAAATATGCTAAAGTTTAGATCCTTTTTTCGATGATATAAATAAAAAAAAGTACAATTTAGAATATTTGCGTTCAACTTATCCATAGATAAACAAATACCCTACTTTGGACGACACTCGTGTAAATTATTCATAAAGTCTGTTTTGGGTTCAAGATTTGGTGCCTTCGTTCATCTGATGGGTACCTTTTTTATTCACTTCCATATGATGGTTCAGGGAACCGCATTTATTCTGCCCTCGGTCTTGGCGGTGCCGTCGTTATGAGTCTACTTTCTGTGACAGTAAATCACCAAATTTTTTTCTATAATTTCTTTTCGTCTTTATGTACATTTTGCCACCGGTACTATCCAATAAAATAGAACAAATAAGTGTCCAATCGAAAACAGTAAATAATTTGGTAAAAAGGATCGTGGTTCTTATATTTCAACATATTGCAATGGATTTTTTCTAAAATAATATTTAAAAATAATTTAAAATAAATGTACAATATTTTTGGATATATGTGTATATCCGATGTTTTAAATTTTATGTGTGAGATAAAGTGTATTCAAGATGTTATTTAAATATAACTTAAATTTAAATATAATTTAAATTTAAAGAGAGAAAAACTTGCTTTTTCCAAAGTCGATCGCATGTGTTCAAGAGGCCTTGGTAAATTGAAGAAGACAGATTTAATAGCTCGTACTAGAAGGCAGCTTGGTGTGATATAATTAATTATATTGAATTAATTCGGTTATTTTTTGATAAAGTGCTTTTATTGATGTATTAGAGAGTTGTTGAGTTAAATTCTCGTTTGCTATTTGTTGTTTAATATAGAAAAAGCACCTTCTTTGTTCTTTGTCTCCAGTAAATTTTTTGTAAGTATTAAGTTTTTTATATCATAAAACATTATTTAAAATTATAAATATATTTCTATTGTATCAAGATTGTTATTTAAGAGATTTATTATTAGAAAGATAAATAATAAAGATTATTATTAACATTTCTATATTAATATTATAATTATAATTTGTTCGAGAGGATTTAGTTTTTTTTTGAACATGTTATTTGCGCATGTGTAAATTTTGATCGTGTATCAGTATCTTATTATACAGTGTGGTTTTCTGGGGAGAAATTAAAAATAAACTTTATTATTTTTATATAAGTTTGTTCGGAGTCATTAAGAGGAAGTTTTTTCATTCACTCAGCTGTCAATTGTACAGGGAATATTTTTACCTCATGTACGAGTATTATTGTAAAATACAGAATCTTTATACTTTATAAAGATAGTTTTTTTTTCTTTTTTTGATTTTTGTATTAAATATTCAATTTAAATTTTATCCTGTGTTTGATTTTTGTGTTCTGGCCATTACTGCGAATTAATTAAAAATAAGTAACTTAAATAATATAAATATAAAAAAATTGTGAACTTTTCACTGGCGCCTAGCATATTTCACAGACACGATTTTCCTTATTGGAACCCGAGAAGTTGGAAGTCTCATATTTGAAAATCATAACCCGGAAATATTCTTTAGTCAAATTCATTTTTGGTGAACACAAAACCCTTAAATTATGATAATTAACAAACAATTGCAGCAAACCGAACAAACTGCAATACAATCAACTCGAAAAACATCAAAAAGTATCTGTCAAGTAAAAAACAAATTTTATTTTTTTTTAGATACATGGCTATTTTAGATTTTTTCAATGTTCTCCTCGCATAAGGCTACATAATTTCCAAGTCCGGCTGAGGAACCTAGTTGGGTAAATTAGTTGTGGATGGTGGCGCATTAAATCTACAAACCACTATTCATAGCAATATGTATGAATCTGATTCAAATGTTTCTATTGTACGATGGAACTAAAATTCGGTTGTAACAGTGGCAAGTAACGTTTATAGTGTAGATCCTATCCATAATGTAAAACGCCATAATAGAAAAGATGTATATCTGCCTCAAACCTAATGTAATTTTTCAATACAATAAATATATGGGTGGGGTAGACTTACATGACAATGGAATTGCAAATTATAGGTGCCAAGTATTTGGGAAAAAATGGTGGTGGTCTTTATTTTGTAATTGATTGGATAGCTTAGTAGTAAGTGCTTGAAAAATTTATAATATTGTTAACGAAAATAATATATCGCAGATAGGTTTTAAATTTTACATAACGTTGCGACTTTTAAAAACTGATAAAACAATAACCATAAAAAACCTTGCTCCAGTCATAGATGAATTCCGTTATGATAATAAAGACCATCTCATGATTTCTCATACTAATAAAGATCGATGAAGGTGTAGAATTTGCCGTAGTCACACAATTTACAAAAAGTGTAACGTACATTTATATATGTCACTATATACTTCGTACAATATCATCAAAAATGAATCGGATTTTTCCCAGTGGTTCGTTCGTGCATCAACAATTATTGTACTGATTTTTTTTATCAGATGAGGCCCTAGGTAAAAAATATTTTAATTTTTGTTGTAAGGTAAACGTTTTTAATAGTACATGTTATTTGAAATTGTTAATTATTTGTCGAATTTGTTCGAAAATAATATTTCATGTTTCTTTCCAGTGGTTCGTTTACGCACCAGTGTTTTTTACGTACATTTCAAATTTTTATTTGTTTTTACTATTGAAGTATATTCTTAAGCGTTCTAAAATAACTATTTTCTAACTGCAGTGTTCGTTTTACTGAGTTTTCTACCTTTGGGATAACATGCGTTAAAGATTATTCTGATGTCATTGATTGTGCAACATTAATTTGTTTATTTCTGCAAATCTTGGAATAATAGAAGCAGCAGTGAAAGTTCCAGATAATAAATTTATTATTTATGCATTAATATCAGTTAAAAATGCATTTAATTTGTAAAGGTTTATATTAGTGAACTGAAAATTGTTTATATTGAGGCTAATATTTGTAAGATTTGTACCATCTACAAGTAGTATTTCAAGTGGAACTAGGAAAAAGAGGAGTTGTATTTATTAAAAAGCTCCATAGTTACAGGTTGACATTAAGTTTTAATTATTGTATGACATGTAATGAAAAGCCATTTTTAGCTACAATCCAAATACCATACAAAAAGCTAATCAAAAGTATACATCAATAGCAAAGCAAAGAAAAATAAAAAAATTGTCATATCTAACAAACGTTATTGCAAATTTAATAGGGAATGTTATGTCTTTAAATAATATAGTATTAAAGTTAAGAAATTCTAATACGTTATCTCCTACTTGTTGAACATTTGCAAAGATCTCTAAAAGGTATTCCTCAGGCATTAATCTTCAGATATATAAAAAATTGTAGAAGTGGAAGTATATCTAGAGAGGAATATTCTGCTGACTTACAAAAATTTTGCAATGACACATTTTTTTTCTAATAGAACTTATGAATATATAAGATCAGATTTTAAGCTAAGTTTACCACATCAGTCCACAATTAGAAAATAATGTACCGCCCTAGAGTGTAAACCAGACTTCTAAAGTGGTTGCTTTGATGTATTAAAACAAATATCACAAAATATGAATACGAAAGGATATGCAAACATATTGCTATGGATTTTTAATTAAAATTAATTTAATTTAAAAATGTACATATTTTGTGAACATTAAATTTAACTAGTGAGAAAAACTGGTTATTCGAGGTCGCTCTCTTTGAGAGGCCGAGGTAAATTAAGGGAGACGAAATTTATAGTTTGAACGGGAAGGTAGCTTTGTGAGATATAATTAAATATATTTAATTAAGTCGGTTATTTGATTGAAAAGTGATTTATTGATGTATTAGAGAGTTGTAGAGTTAAATTCTCGTATGATATTTGATGTTTAAATTGAATAAGCACCTTTCTTCGTCTCGACATATTTTTTTTTGTAAGTAGAATTAAAATTATAAGACGTTATAGTAAAAAAGCTATTATAAGTATATTTCTATTGTATCCAAACTTGTGATTAAGAGATTTAATTATTAGAAATATAGATAATAAAGCTTACTATTAACATTTCTTTGTAATAATTATAATTGAAAAGTTTGTTCGACGTGAATCAGGGTTTTTTGTGCGTGTCTGTTTGCACATGCGTAATTTTGTACGTGTATCAGAATTTGATTATACAGTGTGGTTCTCTGGGGAGAAATTAATAGTAAACTTGTTTATTTTTAGATAAGTTTTGTTCGGAGTCATTAAGAGGAAGTTTTCCATTCATTTAGCTGTCAATTTACAATTAATGTTTATACCTCATATATTTTTGTATAATACAGTATCTTTATACTTTGTAAAGATAGATTTTTTTAAATTTTTTTATTTTGTATTAAATATTCATTTTAATTTTATCCTCCGTTGGATTTATTGTACTCATGCCCATATTGCTGTTTAAACTGAACTTATATAAGTAAATACATTTTTGTGAACATTTCACTGGCGCTCAACTCACATTGCAGTCACGCATTTCCTAAGTGGAACCCGAGAAGTTAGAAGTCTCATATTTCAAAATTCACCGGCTGAGAAAGCTAGTTGGGAAAACTAGTTGTGGATGGTGGCGTGCTAAATTGTCAAACCACTATTCATATCAATATGTAGTTTGATGTTCGATGAAATGTTAATAAAGAAAAAAAATTGATAGAATGGCTTTGGTTACGTAGATGTTTAAACTGGAAGCAATGATGATCCTGACAATTTTGAGCCAACAAGTGAAGTACTAGTGTTTGTGGTTGTAAGCTTAACAGGAAACTGGAAATCTTCAATTGCTTACTTTTTCATTAAAAACCTTACTGGCAATAAAAAAAGCAAATTTAGTAAAAGAAACTTTAATAAGACAGAACGAAGTGGGTGTGGATATTGTTTCTGTAACATGTGTTAAACGAAAGCGCGTATAGAATTGTGGGTGACTGGCAACTTTCTAACGAGGAAATGTTGAGAAAGCATAGGAAAACATAGAAAACAAAGTTTTCTAATAAATAACGACGGAGAAAGGCGCGAGCGAATAATTAAAAGGTGTAAAAGGTAAAATGTGCGGAATATAAAAATCCTATCAAAACAACGCGAATAGAAAAATGGAGGGAATATTAGTATAACGGTAGATATCGCGACTACGGCTTTCGAAACAAGTCCAGAGATCTTCGAAAGGCTGTTTAACAAATGTCTAGAGCAAGATGTTTTTCCTGAATGTTGGAAAAAACAACTAGTTAAAATAATACTGAAAACGGGGAAAACGAATATGAGTGATGCTAATAACTACAGGCCATTAAGCCCGTTGTCGGTCAATGGAAAGCGTTGGAGAGTCTTTTAATAAATCGCATCGAATACCATGTTTACGCCAACGGAATAATGAACGCGAATCAGTTCGGGTTTAAAAGGGGCGTGTCTACGGTCGACGGAATCGAAAGGGTTAGAGCGCGATGAATTAGTTAACATTTAATGCGAATAAATTGGAAGCTTACTTTTTCGGGAACCGTGTCAGCAACGGCCGACGTTTAAGCTGGGCGGGGACTGGATTTACTGCAAGGAAATCGTAAAATACCTGGGTGCAATCGTAGACGAAAAATTCAATTTTAAACAACACGTTCAATACGCGACAAGCAAGGCGCGCAAAATTTCGAATAAAATAGGCACGGCGGCAAAATTAACTTGGGGGTAGAGTGGGAGCGCAGCCGCGACAATTCACAAGGGCGCGATAGGGGCCAGCAATGTTGTACGCAGCACCGATACGGGCGAAATCGTTAAAGGCTAGGGAATCTCGAAAAATAACAGGTGCACAGAGGATATTAGCGGTCAGGGCTGCAAGGGCGTATGAGACAACGTCGGGGGAGGCTGCGGTAACGATCGCGGGTATGCTGCCCGCAGATATACGAGCCAAGGAACTTGCCAGGCGCAAGGACGCTGTCAAAGCAGACTGGCAGGTGTTTTCGCAACATACCGGATTAGAAATTGACCCAACTGATGTTGAAACAAGAAACCGGTTGACCGCGGAAATACATCCGGCGGAATTAGGGAGGGCTGATTTTTCACAATACAAGGGTGGAGAAGCAAGACGCGAGGGAATTAATATATATACAGACGGATTTAAGAACGATAAGGATACCGGTGCTGCATTCGTCATATACGGGGGTGAGAATGAAATATACAGCAAGAAAATAAAATTGGGCGACATATGCGACAATTGTCAGGCGGAACTGATAACCATTAACGCGGCAATTAGATACGTGAGAGAGATTCAGGTGAGACAGACAACGCTGTTTACGAACGGTCTGTCTGTTTTACAAGCATTGAAGAGCATGTGTAAACCGACCGACATATTGTTGGAAACCTGGAGGATGCTGCAGGAAGTAACCTTTCAGCTCAAGTGGACACTTGCCCATGTAGGGAGAGGGCGGATGAAATCGCGTCGATGGAAACGGTCAGAAACGCGATAAAAAGCAAGTGCGAGAGCGAATGGCAACGGCGATGGGAGGACACAATAAATTAGCGTTGGACTAAACGATTCATAGGGAACGCGAAAAAATTTGGGTAAATTAATGTTGAACTTTCATATCAGGCAGTGCAGTTGATCACAGATCACGGGAATTCTAAGGCTTACTTACACAAAAGAGACGACCTGAACTGTCATTGTGGGGGACAGACACCGCGGAACACGTCCTCTTTGAATGCCCCGACACGGAAGGTTGGCGGGAGACAACTGCATGCGCAACGACAATAGCCGGGCATGGGTGGCCGCTACGCGTAGAGGATATCATCGACGACGAGACGAGCAAGTAGTAGAGTGGGATCGGGCCATCGAAGTACTGCACGGAAAAAGAAGTTGCCGGGAAAGTGCTGGCGGCCCTGTGCAACGGCCGGTTCTCCGATCTCTAAAAATAAGCGCGACGCGACACAAAACACATGCACGAGCGCGCTAACATATTACACCCCTACACTTGCGTGCTCGCGCAAATACAGTCCCACAGTCAGAGCCAGAGAGAGGTATAAGCTACCAGCAGCGAGCAACGCAACTTAATTATTTTCGCCCTTTAATTGCACGAAACAATGGCAACATACGAACACACACACGTACATACACACACACACTCACATACAAACACACTGAGCATGCGGTAAAGACGAAGCAGATCAACCCTGCAGAGGTAACCATTTTCGTAGTTTTATTACTTTAAGTAGTATTGTTTTTTTTTTGGCAGCCCTCTCGTTTGAACGAGGTTATAATTAAGTCGCTAGAATTTTAATTGTACCTACAATTACCTGACAGGGGATTTCTTTGTGACGATAAGAGCCGACTGATTCCTTCTCAACGATATACAATATTGCGTTGTTAACCATCAGACATTATCCTGGTACGTAATTTTGTAATTCATTTATTAATTTTACTTTTCTTATTCATTCTTTTTTGTCCTGTGCTCCCAATAACAGGTGTTTTTTTTCTACAGGCGTAAGCGTCGCCCACAGGATTGAAAATTCTCTCCTGAACTTGTTCTCTCCGCGAGAGCGCTCCTGCTGGCGACCGAAGCCCTGACGACGCGCGGGAGCACTCCCGCTGATTACTGGAAAGAGACGGACACACAGCTAAGACTTTAAAAATATTTCTTTATTAATTAAGCCTGTAATGTTTTGCAATTAGTTTACTTTGTTGCAATTTTTGTATTTAATTTTTTTCTTTGTTTGTTATTTATTTAGTAATTGCGTTGTTACAGATATCATTTTCAATTTTATTTAGTTTAATTTAATTGCCTTTCTAATTAGTATATCTCATTTGAAATTGCTAAACGTTCTTTTTTTTTGTTTGTTAAATTTAATATTAAGTTTTATTTAAATTACATATCTGTTCCTCACGGGGACAAAAACTTATTTTTGCTTCTAAAATACTGAAAGAATTTTTTTTGCTGCGTAGAAAACATGTGTATTATTTTGTGTGTATTAAACACGTTAGAATAAAATTTGTTTTCAAGATTTGCTAATCTGTGAACTATAATTTAAGTATTGCATATTCCTCCTTTGATTTATTATGTCTTCAGACCATAACTTTGCAAATTTGCACTAATTTATTTCTTATAAATATTTGTATGTAACTAAAAATCTCTCAATATATACCGGATCGGTTCAAAAGATCGGGCTTTCAATTTTGTTTTAATTAACTGTGAACCAGCGGAATACGTATTTTGATGGGGTATTAGCTACATGTGCATGTGATAATTAACGTATTTAATTTGTCTTTTCTTTTTCTTAAGTAACTAGCAAGTTTGATTCCTTTTTTAATTTTATTTTTATTTTCTAAAATAAAGTTTGATTACACTTGGCTGAAATCCACCTTTTTTTTACGTTTCGGGCGGCCTGGTTGCGTTCTCTACCCGCTGCGCGGCTTGCCTACTTTTGGTTATCACAGTTTTCCAAATTTGCGACATCTAGCGGTTCTAAATTCGGTGGCGCCCTATACCACCATAATTCGTTTCTTGTAATATCTTTGGGTCTCCCCACCCTTGGGCTGAGGCTGTCTCTATAGCTGGGCCGATAAACGTTGGCAGGGGCGGGTAGGTGAGGCAATCAATCCTCGTCGCCCGAAACTTGAGTTCTTTTCTTTTCTCTTATTTCTATATACGGGGCGTAGCAAGTGTTTCCGTTATATCGAAAGTGAGTTTTGATTAGGGATTTTAATTAATTAAACAAAACTTCAATTTAGGTGTTTTTATTGTATTAGTGCAGTCGTGAGCTCAATTTAATTGATGTGTCAAAACTCCAAGTATTGGTTAAGCTTTTAATGTGCGAATTTATAGCTGGTCTAAGCCATCTGGATAAGTACTAACTAATTGTATTACATATATCGTGAATTCAATACATATAATGTTACAAATATCGTGAATTAGCTCCTAACCAAGCAAAACATTAATTTAATCTAGTAGAAATAATTTCCTGGAATGTATAGGTGTTTATAATAATATGTAATTAGGGAATCGAACGTTAACAACAAGAATTTTGCAGCGGTTTGATGTAATTTTTTTTTTAATTAATCATATTATCAGGGAATTGGGAAAATTCTGAAGCTAAATTTAAGTTAGGTTTTATTATCTAGAGCGACGCTGTGGCATCGAGGTCGAGAAGTGTTAGCATAGCTTCTAGGTGCGCTGGCGAAATAGAAAAGCGCGAAAATATCGAAACTGAAGCGAATGTAGATTCTTCTCCGGGTGAGAAATGTTTAAAACGGGTGCGCCTTTTAACGAACGTGCTAATCGACTTAATTCCGATTCGGTCGCAAACATTGCACGTGGAGGACCGCAAAAAGTGTCGCGATATCGCTGATTAGCGAGATTAATCAACTTTTTAGGGAACAAAACGGCATTTTGAAAGAACTGCGCGACAGCACGAAGATGACGATGGCGACCAACGCGAATTCGGAGAAAAAAATACTTCTGCCGAAAGGCAAAAAGCAGCGCGGTCGTGGTGAAAATTCAACCTGCGAATAAAAACCAGACATGTGAGACAACGAGCAAGGAACTAGTCCCAGAAAGTGGAGTGGTCGCGAAACAAATCGGTATTCGCGGAATACGCAAAGCTAGGAACGGCGCAGTGGTAGTAGAGTGTAGCAGCAAGACAGACGCGGAAAAATTAACAATTTCGGTAGCGGAAGCGATGCAAACGGCAAAAGCGAGTCAAATTAGAAACTCAAACACCGTGGTTTGCATTTACGGAGTAGATAGCGACCTCACGGAGAAATGAGGAGAATGTGTGCGGCATCAAAATGAAAGTGTGGAGGCCCACTTCAACACTGCGGAATATATTAAAAACGAAATAAATATCTTCCGAAAATTTTCAAAGAAACTGGAGAAAGAACGCGGTGTTAAGAACGCAGTGTGCGCGGTGAGCCCTAAGCCCAGAAGTTTAATAATGGACAGTCGGATTAAAAGAAAATGGAGAATCTGTGCTATAAGAGACTACAGTACAATTATGTACTGCTTTAGATGACTTAAAAGGGGGCATAAATCCAAGGACAGCAAAGGCAAAATAACTTGCAGAAAATGCGCCGAGACGTATGATAAGTTGGCGTGCAAGGAAACAACCGCGAAGTGCGTCGTTTGCTGTAGAACAAAAATTCAGGGCTTAACCTGCAACACGAAGGATTGCGTTACGTAATTTTTACGTGAATTATGGTTAATAACGCGAATTATCACACCACTTGGGCGTGAAACGCGATTAAATGTGTTAAAGCTAAAGGCAGTCAGGGCTAACTGTGCGATGTATAACGAGCAAAGGGGGCTCTAAGTATCTATCAATTTATATGCTGCCACTAGTCTTACAGTGATAGGAGCTCCCCCGCAAGGAGGGCACCGAACCGCGCTTTGCGACAAGGCCTTCGTGACTCAGAGGGGTCTGGAAGCCTACGTTCGGAAGCGGCTCTGTCGTCCCCGGGTGTTGCACGAGGCGCCACCGACTGAAGTCGAAGTTCATGTAGAAGTGGAAGCCGTTGGAATACACGACGGTGATGTTCGGGGCGATGACGAGGATACCACCTTTTTGTACCAAGTGGTTCGGGCGGTGTGGCGGATGACGATGACCTGAATCAGGGCTATGTGTGGCGGACGACGATGACCTGAATCAGGGCTATGACCCTAAGATCCAGGATATCGGATACAGTGGACACCTACACACAACTCATCGAGTCGTCCCTTTAACTTGGCACCAGCTCGTCAAAACGCGCGCCTGCAAAATCGTGTCAAGAAGAAGCAGAGTGGCTATGCCATGAATGCAGGTAGAGCTACAAGTACAGAAAGGAGCAGCAGCTATACAACTACGATCGCACTAAGTTGGCAAACTGAATCTTGAATGATACCTCTCTGTGGCACCAACGACGATGCCCGGTGCTAGCGTAGAGAAGAGGTATCCGACACATACAAGACCATCTTCTCGCCTGAGTCCGTCCTGACCTTGAGGGCTATTCAGTTAAGACCGTGCCGACCTCCACTCCCATTCATGCTCCAATTTGGAGCGGGACGTGGAGGCGGCCGTTGGCTCCTGCAAGACGGAGTCGACGGGTGCGGATGGAATGAAGCTGTCACGTCTCAAGACAATAAGGATTCCCTATAAGGATAGGGAAGCTGACTCTGCTATAAAATTGCACGTTGTTCTCTGAATATATACCACATAGCCTAAAGGAATCGCGTACTGTGTTAATTCCTAAGTCTTGTTGTATATGCTTGCCTTTATTCAGATTTCCTGTTATATTTATATAAGACTTTTATTATTGACAATTGACTTTTTAATTATAAGACTTTTACCATTGATTATTGACTTTTAACAAATGACGCCTTGGATACCCCCTACATATCAGATTTTATTTATACACTGTGATATTTTCTTATACATTTGTTGTTAATTGTTTGAAATTGTGATATACACCTTGTGTTCATTTTACATTGTCGCGCTTCTTTAATTAATTGTATGTAGTTCGTTTTTCTTTTTTACTGTTATATATATTAATTGTTGGTGTAGTTTTTGATACGCACGCACACAGCGTAAATTATTGTAATGCCTATGCGAGGCTTGGACCTGTCGCAAAATGTTTATGAAATGTAATTGTTGTAATTGGAGACCTTAATGATATTAATAATTGGTGGCCCATAATAATCAGCAGCATTCTCCTACGGGTGTGCAATAGGATTCTCAGAAGAAGGCTGGGCGAGATTCCGATAAACTGTTCCCAGAGGGGATTCCGTAGCGTAGATGGCTGCTTCGCGAATAACATGACGCTTTAGATCATCTTGAAGAATCACCGTGGCAGATCCTCGCCCCATCACGTATGTTCACTAGACCTGTTCCCTACAACGGGAATCCCTTCAAATCCGCCGGAAGCCAGAAAATGCCGCGCAGGTTGTAGCAAGACGGAGTCGCTAACGCACGTGCTCCAGAACTGTCCAGCCACCCAATTACCAAGGGTTTGGTGGCACGATAAGGTAGCTGAGTCTCTTGCCCGGATGGCGCAGAAGAGAGGTTGAGCCATCACTACCGAGCCACACCTCAGGCTGGGCGTGGGTACCCTGAGAAAACCGGATCTCGTCATGACCAAGAACAACATCATTTTGGTGTGCGGTGTGGGTGTCAGCTGGGAGGGTCCTCAGCCGCACAGCGTTAGTTACCCACATAAACAAGATAGCTATCTATAGCACACCTGATATCGTCTCTGCGCTGTCTCGCAGATACCCCGACAAGATTCTTAAAGTTGCTCCCCTCATCATAAAAGATATCTGGTGTGCCGAGAACAACGCAGTAACTAATACACTTGATCTGATGAAGAAGGATCTCGGGGCTTTGGTCACTACCACCATCCTCGGTGGCCTAAAAACATACCGTCATTTTGGAACTGCAGTCTGGAGACGGCGATGGCATTGAACTGCGGCCTGCGGGCATCGAACTGATCTCGAACTAACACATTTTCGATCTGACGTACTCCGTCTTCTTCTTTGTCTGGGATACTGGCGGCCGCCCATAGCAATCTGCACGAAAATATCTACATGATTTTACATTTTTCGTTTTATGAATGTTATTTATTGTTTATTTGCATGTTTGTCAAGTATGGTGGTAGTCCTTTTAACGCACCATTTTAAAATGTTGTGCGGACACCTACATTATTTTAGTTTTATTTATTTATTTGTTTGATTTCCAATATGGTCTGTGATATAGACTGCGTACGGCCTCACTGTACGCAGTTTCTTTGAGAGGTGTCCGCATATTTTAGTTGCTCATTGCACGTTGTAAGTAATTTTAAAATGGTGAGTGAAAGAGAACTAGGGTGAATGGACCAGCCAGGAACCGGGGCCACGGCCGATTGCGCACGTGCGGTGCGTGTATGGTGCCCTCATTAGTGACGGCAGAACACCTTGCTTTATGTTCTAATCTTCGGGACTAAAACGAAGAATAAAGTACTGAATATCAGTCGACAGTACCCCATCCTGGGTTCGTGTTCGTGCACTCGTGGAGAGCGGTTGTGTTTTCGCAGAGCTCTAGTGATGGTACGAATAAATTGTGATTGTACATTTCGAATTGGATTGAAACCTTCTATGTTTTCTTGGTTGATTTTAATTTAATTTATGTTTGTTTATTGCAATTTATACCGATTTAGTGAATTTAGATTTGTGCGAATTAATAAATTTGTTAATTTATTTAAGTGTTAATTTTGATTTAGTTCATCACAATTCAACCAATTTAATAATTATTAGTGATATTTCTTTCGAACTAATAAATTGAGTTAATTAAATTCGTGAATTTAATTGGACGGAACAATTGTGTTTGTGCGGTTTTAGTGAATTAAAACTATTTAAGTAATTTTGTTTTAATTTGATTTGGTTTATTTTGCGGGTTTTGTGTGAGTTTTTAATTAAACTATTGATTTTCGGCGCATAAATCGAGTTAGTGCTGTTTGCAGAGAACTATAATCTGGGTTAGTTTAATTTGAACAGCGAAAAGCACGACAAAAGGGCGTACAAAGAAACCACGTTAAAATGTATGGCGTGTGCGCGAACGCGAATTCCTGGCATAAATCTTGAACACGAGGCGTACACCAAGGATTGCGCGACATTCAAACATCTCCTGGAGGAGGGAAAAAAAAGCGTTAACTATGGTTAATAACGCGAATAATCATACCGCGGGAGCGCGAAACGGGATTAGTAAATGTTTAGAAATTAATTTAGGCCGGGTAGACGCGCGACCGAAAATTTCGTGGAAAAAATCGTTTGAGAGAAAATTCAAATCGCTATTGTTCAAGAACCTTATGTTATTCGGGGAAAAATTAGCGGATTACCCGGGCGATTTAAAGTACATTACGTTTTCGACCAAGGAAAACCCATTAGAGTGGCGGTCGCAATTGCGGATAATTCGTAGAAAGGGATTACCTTGAGGGGTAAAAGCGACGGCGATGTCATTAGTGTAGAAATTTCAAATGAAAGTCATTTAAGTGTAATTATCGTTTCGGCGTATTTACCGCCCGAGAAAAGGCACCCCGGAGAGATCCCCGTAAACCTTCGCAAATTCAATTATTGGAATTTTTAATTTAACATCTCGAAAGATAATAATCGGATTAGACGGTAATAGTAAAAGTAGATTATGGGGAAGTCCGATAGAAGATAATCGCGGTCGCGAAATGGAACGCTTTTTAGAAAATAACTCTCTAACGGTATTAAATGATAACGATAGCCTACTTTTGTTGGACACCGCGGTTCAAGTTTTATAGATTTCACGACGGCGAATAAAGGCGCATTTGGAATTATTATTTATTATTATTATTTATTAGCGAAGAGGGCCGCGAACGCGGGCGGTCGATTAAAAAGGGTTTTTGCGCCAAAAAAGCCGACTATTTAGAGACGCGCTTTTGAGGGAAACGGCGAACGTGGTAAACGAAATAAATAATAGTAGAGAATCGCGAGAAATAGAGAGACTCGCGGAAATAATTAATAATGCGGTAATTAAAGCTTGCGAAGAGTCAATGCCGCGGCAGAAAGAGTTTAGAAACTCTGTGCCGTGGTGGACGGCGCAACTCACTGTTTTGCGTTTAGAAGCTAACAGATTGCGACGTCGATTTCAACGATGTCGCGAAAACGAATTACGGCCCGAACGCGAAATCGAATATAGGATTAAATACGCGGAATATAAAAACGCGATAGACAAATCGCGAATAGATAAATGGAGAATTTCAGCACTAATTCGGGAGGAAAAGACCCCTGGGGTCTCGCGTATAAAGTAGTTAGACGGAAGAAAAATAACACGGACGCGTGCGTCACGCTGAAACGCGAAAACGGGGAATACAAGTAAAATGCGAAGGAAACCGCGGATTTACTTTTAGAAACATTCTTCCCGGAAGATAACGCAGACACGGACGAAGAAGTTCATGCCGACATTAAGTCGACGGCGGTTTTTAATTCAGACCAAGGGGATGATATACATACCATTCGCGAGATGTGAAATAGACGCGGCTTTTAGAATGATGAACGCGAAAAAGGAGGTGCAGACGGGATAAGGGCGATATCGCAGTTCGCGCTTACGAAGCTGCGCCCTCGGTTTTTGAGGGACTGTTCAATAAATGTTTAGAATTAGGCGCTTTTCCAGAGTGCTGGAAAAAGCAATTAATTAGAGTTAACCAAAGCCGGGGAAAATCTATATGAGCAATATCAAAAGCTATCGGCCTATTAGCTTGTTACCGGTAATAGGAAAAGCATTGGACAGTAGGGGTATGACTTTTTCAATTTTTTTAACAAAAAAAAATTTGCATGGCCATACATGATGAAAAAAGCCAAAAAAATAATAACTGCGTTTTTAGTTTTTCATTTTGTTGGAAAAAAGTCCCGCACCGTCCATGTAGAAAGTTTACATGTAAATTCTCAAAGACAAGCGTACGTTCTCGCTTACGTTCTCTGATTTGTTTTGTATTTTGTGTTGCTGTGTGACTGCAAAGTACGGTAAATCCCCGAAATCGAATGTAAACAAACTGATGCTGTCTACTATTGGTTTGAGCTCATAGTTTGGTGCGTGCTTTCTACAAGTGTGGTTATATTTATTAAGAAATATTTATATATTCAATCAAAGTAATGAGTTCTCGAAAAAGTGCAAGTGCTGTTTTGAAAAATTCGGCGGTACGGAAAAACAATTTGACTCATTTTGAAAAAAGTACAACTAAAAGACGAGAAATAATTAACATAGATAAAAATTTAAATGAAATGTGCAGAATACAAAAGCAGATGGTGATAATAGGACGGTACAACGCATTGGCAAAAACCGAAAAAAATAGAAAAATAAGGTGTCAGATTATAGCCAAGGAATTGCTTGATTTATGGTCGAAATTAAATTTTCCATGTATACTTGAATCTTCAATAAAAAGAAAAGTAGAAAAGCTTTTAGATCGTTTCTGTAAATATTTAAAGCGACCAAATAGAAACCCAACAATAGTGTTTGGAGAATTATTTGATGTAACAGATCCACAAGGCATTTGGCTAAGCATGGAAGATAAAAAGTTGTACGCAGTTCAAACAAGCACGAAAGGAGATGTTGGATACACAACAGCAAAGGAAATTAATATTCATCCATCAAAAGCTGCTATATTAAAAAGAAAAGTCACGACCGCCTTGGTCTCAGACATAAATGTATCTGACAGAACAATTATGTCCCTAGAAGAAGACACAGAATTATACGCATCATCAGAAGAAGACACAGAATTATACGCATCATCGGAAGAAAACACAGAATTCTATGCATCATCAGACGATGATAAATTTGAACCAAGTGTTAAAAACGTGGCCTGTTCAACTAAGGCGGCAGTGAAAATTGTTCAGACTTCCAACGTGAGCACAAAAAATGCAGCAAAAATATGTAAGGAATTGGTGAAATCGGGTATTGATATTCCAACACCCTCACAATCTGGTATTTATAAGGCCTCAATAAAAGCAGCAGAACGTTTGGAAGAAAAGTATATGGCTACATTAAAAGAAGAAAAATGGTGTATGCATTTTGATGGGAAGAAATATGGTAAAAAAGAAGTTCAGGTAGTGGTGTTGACAAACGAGCTTGAAGAAGTCAGGTTGGCGGTCATGGAGCTTAATAATGGAAAAAGTTTGACAATATTTGAAGGTGCTAATTAAATTAAAAGTTATAAATAACTAGATAGCTTACTATAATATTATATTGCAGGCATCAAAAACATTTTAAACAAATTTCAACTATGGAATTCCATTAAAATGATTATTTGTGATACTACAAATGTCAATACAGGGAAAAAAAATGGAATTGTTCATTTACTGAAGACGTCGTTTCAGGAAAAATCCTTTTCACCTCCGCAATATATTGGTTGTCAACACCATGTGTTAGATTTGATTTTAAAGCATGTCATGAATGAAATGCTTGTTGAAAAATCTACATCACCAAATATTTCGTATGATATTTTTACAGAATTGATAACAAAGTACGAAAATCTTAAACAAAACTTCAAACAAAGCGATATAATATTGGAAATACACAATATCAAGTGGCGTGATGACATGCAGTATTTGTACGAATTGGGACAAGCATTCAAATATTTTGAGAAAAATAACTTGTTTCCATTTATCAAATTCCGTGTATTACCATCACTCAGTAATGCCCGCTGGAATTCCAGAGCCATACTGGCACTTTTAACTTTTATACTCAAACCCGAACACAGGACAGAACTTTTACCAATTTGTAAATTTATATGCAGCGCATGGTACGATATCTGGTTTTCAGATCAACGTTTTCGCCACAATAACTTTGAAAATTTGAAAACATCTGTAAAGCCCTTCAAAAATGCTCATAAATGTTTTCTTAAACACTGGGTGGAGGAAGATTCCGCTATTAGAAATTTAAAACGAACCAATATTTGTGCAGAACGAGCCATTAAAGTAACACAAGAAATCTTTAATTATTGTAAAACTGAACGCACTTTAAACTTAAAATTTATTGCATCTAATGAAAAAATTAAAAAATAAAACTTTTTGCAAGCTATTTTTGTGATTTTTAGTTTGTTTTGAAAATAAAAAACTAAAACAGAACGCTTAAATAAACAGCATATTTTTACATAACAAAAAATGTTAGGCCTTTTCAATTGAGTTGTATTCTTCATCCAGTGTAAAATCCACAATTTTTCATCTTGGTCGGTGCGGGATGTTTTTTTAATAAAATGAAAAACTAAAAACGCAATTATTATATTTTTGCCATTTCTCATCATGTACGGCCATGCACAATATATGTTACAAAAAAGTCATACCCCTATTGGACAGTCTCTTGATTAATCGAATCGAGTACCATCTGCACACCAACGGGACGATGAGCGACGGCCAATACTGATTCCGGAAGGGAAGATCGATGCGATTGAAAAACAAATAGGATTTGTAAGGACCCCGAAAACGGCCGGGGATTACAGCGCCGCAATAATGCTCGATATTAGCGGGGCGTTCGATCACGCGTGGTGGCCACAAATCGCGAGTCAACTACGGAATAAGAATTGTCCACGGAATTTAACGCTAATGGCGGGATTGTATTTTTCAAATCGCGAGGCGTTCATCGAAGAGCCCGGTTTGACGGTGCGCAGGGGACTATTCGATAGTATGTTCGACTTAGAACTACTAGAAGGATGCGAGGTAGTCGCTTTCGCGGACGACACGACTTTATTAGTTAGAGCGGGTGAGTACAAAACACTTAAAAGGATCGCGAACGCAGCGCTCGGAAAAATCCTAGATTGGAGTAAAGTTAACAAACTTAACTTCAATGCGGGCAAATCGGAAGCTCTGTTTTTCGGGAAACCGGGACAACAACGTCCAACGTTTATGCTAGGGAATGATCGAATTTATTGTGTAGAAAACGCGAAATATCTCGGGATAATCGACGAGAAATTAAACTTCAAAGAGCACATGCAGTACGCGACGAGCAGGGCGCGAGAATTAACAAACAACATAGGAGCGGCCGCGAAAATGACGTGGGGTTTAAGCGGAAGAGCTGTCGGTGTAATCTATAAGGCGCGATCGAACCGGCGATGCTATACGCGGCACCGGTCTGGGCCGAATCGCAGAAAATGATCGGCGCGCAAAGGATTTCGGCTGTGAGGGCAGCAAGGGGTTACGCGACGGTTTCGGCCGAAGCCGCCGCCACACTCTCGGGAATATTACCGGCGGATATAAGGGCAAGGGAACTCGCTAGACGTAGAAATGCCGCGAAACTTGAAAGGGCTAAATTCACGGAAATCACGGGACTTGATATCGATCCGACTCAAATAGAAATCGGGATAAGGACGGGGGCGGAAATACATCCGGCGGACACAGGGCAGTCGATTTTGAAAGGGAAACGGGGATCCACCAGCGACAACCGGGAATAAATATTTATACAGACGGATCCAGAACCGAGGAGGGCACGGGCGCGGCATTTGTAGTTTACGCAGGGGACGCGGAAATTCACTTTCAAAAATTAGGGCTCGTGAACGTGTGCGATAACTACCAAGCCGAATTGGTAGCAATTAACGCGGCAGTAAAATTCTTAAAAGAAATGCGGGTTGAAAGGGCAACGCTTTTTACCGATAGCCCGTCGGCCCTTCAGGCACTTAGGAGCATGCGAAAACCGACGCAACTTCTAATGGATACGAGGTCGACGATTCGCGAAACGAAAATTAAATTAAACGCGCGCAGGTAGGGACTGGGAGAATCCGACTGTCTAATTAAAACAAAGCATTGCGATGGCCCCAGCGGGTGTTGACGCAATGTGATTTCTGCCCAGTGCTCTGAATGTCGACGTGAAGAAATTCAAGCAAGCGCGAGTAAACGGCGGGAGTAACTATGACTCTCCCGGCAATACCTCGGCCGGGCATCACACAGAGGTATGCTGGCCGCATGCCTAGTGATGACACCCATACGTGCTCGTCGTGGAGTTGCTAATGGGCTTTTGGCTCAGACCAAATGGGGAGAGGAAAGGGGGGGGGGCACTCGGGTTACCAGCCCCGGCTCTCCGTCTACGATCGGTGTTTCCGTTCCGGCACCAGCCTCGGATGGCGATGGACAAGGCCCCGCTCCATCGTCACCCAACGATACGGGCTTGTCGGGGGCCATAGATGACGAAGTGGCCGTGGACATGGACAATGAGACGAGATACGATATAAAATTTCCCTTTCAAAATCGATCTTGCGGCGTATGTTTCCGCGCCGGAAAGGGAAATTTCGTGGCACTCAGAATACAAGATGAAATACAGCATGCTTCTGAATATCACATAGAGCGGTTACTACAATATACATGCACAGGCTGCCAAAAGAACTTCCGCTCCAAGCATGCTGCTGAGTGTCACATGCCTTCGTGCATGGGGCCAAGGACTCCGCAGGAATATGAATTTAGGTGCAATGACTGCGGTATGTCCTTTGAAACCCAAAGAGGGCTGTCGCAGCACCAGCGCTTCAGGCACCCGCTCACCCTAAACGAAGCTAGAGCAGCTCAAGCCGTCAAAGCTCCCAAGGCTCCAAGATGTGGCACATCAAAGTTTAGCCTAGAGGAGCTCCAACAACTATTTCAATTAGAGAGACGGTTTGAGGGTGAGCGTTTCATAAACTTGAAGATTGCAGAACATCTTCCCGGCAAAACCAACAAACAAATCAGCGATAAACGCCGGGAAGACAACTACATCAGCTACAAGATGGAGCAGCTGGCGCTGCTCGTACCTGTGCCAGAGGAGGACCCTCCGGAACTTGAACCCGAAATGCCTAGGGTACCGGAGGATGACCAACTTATACCTCCCATCATCGTTCCGATATCCGACATTGAGATCCCGGATATCGAGATTACAGATGCCACGCAACCGGCCACTCCAGAAGACACCAACTGGAGAGAAGGGATCATAGCAACTGTTCTAGATCACCAGTTGCCCCAGAAGGCGATCCCGGCCGGAAAAGCAGACATAGTTCCTCTGCTTAAAAGCGCTCTCCTCTACGCAAGAGAATGCGAGGGTCAAGTCCCCCCAGGCCCATATAGACTACATTTACGAGAGAATAACGGCCTGTCTATTTCCAACCTCAGACAGGCCTGGTAGAGGAGGAAGCCAAAACAAGCGCTCACAGGGTACCCGCAAACGTGCTCACCGGCGGTACATTTACGCGCGGACCCAGGATCTCTACAAGAAAAATCCACGCCTTATTGCAAAACACGTGAGGGAAGACAGAGCCTGGTTGGAGGAAGACACTCAAAAACCTCCACCAGGCGAAATTAGGGATCTGTATACAGAACTATGGGGGACAAAGCCGAAGATACAGATTCCCGTATTCGAAGATCAAGAGGGGCACATTGATCTAGGTCAAATTTTTACGCCATTTCAAGTCCCAGAAATCCAAAAGAAGATCTCGAACACAAAACCCTCAGCTGCCTCGGGGCCAGATGGGATACAACGCAAGCACCTGTCCCACTGGTTTACCCGCGAAATTCTCCACTACTTCTTCAATTTTTTGATGTGTTGCGGCAGGCAGCCAACACAGTGGAGAACAGA